>REGM01000071.1:1069301-1089271 GCA_004194415.1 Aurelia aurita | reverse complement strand
AAATTCATTGTATGATTGCAAATCCAACCAGCAATCTATATGGATGAAGGGTGGTTTAGGGGAAGCCTAAAAAAACTTTGGACACGCCTTGTTCTTATCGATGCAAAATGGGCAGTTCTAAATTTTCCTTAGAATGACCCCTGGTGTTTCTCCACAAGATATGTTGAAATTTCTTTCGCACCGGCATTCTTCATCCGTTGAAGATGGGCCCCTTTAATGTAGGCACTATTCCAAGCTTTTGGTTCGGCGGGATCGGGATTTGAAAAAATATAGCGGCGGGATACGGGATATGCTTCAAAAAAGGTGCGGGATGGCGGGATGAAGGTACCCTATTGTGCACCCTCAAGGAAGAGTTATTGAAATGAGATGCAAGTACACAGTCAATTAAGACATTTTTGAACTTTTATAAACTTTAATCATTACTTTCATTGATGTAAAGCCGCTTTTTATGGATTTGAAGATATTGTGATAAAGTTGCTTTGTTGGTAAACGCTTTACTAAAGCGTTTACCAACAAAGCAACTTTATCACAATATCTTCAAATCCATAAAAAACTGATTTTAAATTTAAATACCCTACAATTGGCTAAATTTCGATCTTTGCATTTTGCAGCGCGACAACTGGTTGGATTTTAAGAGCTTCACCATTTGTAACCGAAGAAAGTTGCCTTAAAGATGGATATTTAATTTAATTGGCTAATTTTGGGCGCCATATCAAGGCACGTAAGTTATTAGCCTGCGCGAAGCCTTTATCAACTATGGCAGTTTGTTGAGGTGTGCGTGTGTACGGCCTATAGGCTAAAACCTTACTCATTTATGCATTCCAACAATGTACAACGCTCTTTGAACTTCTTTCAAATTTCATGAAGACAGAACGCTACACTTTCAACCATAAATCAGTTTCAGATTGACCTTCGGCAGCTTCACAGAGAAGAGATCGTAAAATACATATTTGTGGATGCATTTTCTGGACTCTTGTAACTTGTTTAGAACAACAACGCTATGTTTTTTATAAAAGTACCAGAAAATCAGTATGTTCATTATTAAAAATGTGTCTTTAATCAGAGGGTTATTCTTCGTGTGAAGGGACATTTCATGCTCAGTATAACTTTTTTTATGATTTATAAAATTAAAGGCAACATTTTTAACATGATTGCAAAAATTGTAAGAGATTGTCTTCTGTCCAAATCCATGTCTCTCGAAACGAAGTACGAACAATGACCTTTAATTCAGTTGTTTTTTTCACCTTTTGTTGTGATGCTTGATTTTTCCTTTTTGTTTGATAACTGTGTTGTGAATTTTTCTGTTTATCCCGTTTGGCATTATCCAATGATATCTTTCACTTTGTTAACTGCTGTATTATGCGTTTCATGTCGAGTATGTGTGGAAGATACATCCGATGAGGGTTTACATTCATAGAGGACATGATGACACCAGCACCACCACTACCACCTGTGTAAATTGGGCTGATCAAAAGATACAGAAATCTACATGGAGTTCAAAATCTGTCTTGTGAGATTCTGCATACGTGGGGAAAACAAAATGACGCTTTTCTTGCTGCGACGTTCTACTGGGTGACCCAAAATAAGACTTCACGACCTAGATCATAACGAGGCCCCCCCATAGTACCCCTGGATAACGGATTCACGAGTTAATTTTTCGTTTTTCACGCCATTACGGACTATAAAACAGCATTTTCACGATAACATTGCAAAAACTTAGGAATGCTGTAGTCAGGCTTGTGTTTTTATTTTAATAACTGGCAAATACACGTTGTAGCTTTAGGATCAAATCATTGCCAAAAACTTGTGATTTTCGGTTTGTGATTAACTTGAAAATACGCAAGAAAGTAAGAAAAGTTCATATCAACGATCAAAACGCATCAATCAATCAATCAATCAATCAATCAATCAATCAATCAATCAATCAATCAATCAATCAATCAATCAATCAATCAATCAATCAATCAATCAATCAATCAATCAATCACTCAATCAATCAACCAACCAATCAATCAATCAATCAATCAATCAATCACGTTCATTAAAAGTCAATTTTACGAAATAACGACCAAATTTTTATCAATTCACGCTGCACGAAGGAGTCTCTGATCACGAATTTAAGAGCCAATAATATTAAAATCACGCAATCACGCGTATAAAATAGCCAAATAACGCTTCACGTACAAATATGGGGGGGGGGGGAGGGGCTCCATAACCAGCTATCTGAAATCTGAAATCAAAAGTTATTGAAAAATGCTTTGTAACACCGTTTAGTTGAACAGTTAGGCTATCTTTTGAGTGGACGTTTGTTTTGAAAATATTTTAGGTCTGATACTGGATGTTGGAAGCCAAAAATGGTCTCATATATCCCGGTGCCTGATCAATCCCACCAGTAACATATCAACCAGTCAAAAAGCTAGGCGACAGATAGGAATGTGAGCAGCAGTAACATTCGTCCTCGTCTGAAGGTTGATACATTGCAGCCTTAGCAAACTAATAAAAAAATATAATACAAAACAGCTGCTATCAACCAAACACAAACCTAAAAAGTCCCAGAGATAGCAGGCAATAACAACACATACAAAACAGAAATCACAAGAAAAGCATTTTGCTAGAGACCTTACTTTTAAAGTCAGTAGGTTGAGAGGAAGACATCGCAACTAAATTGTTTGCCTTGATGCAGGAACAAAAAATTCGAAGAAAAATTTCCCCTAAAAATAGGATAAATAATTTTGGCTATGAATTACACCTGGTCAATTTTGTCCCATTTGCTCTAGCATAGGCGTCAAATCTTGAAAAAGGCTAGTGTAAATGGCAATTATCTCTTTTTTGATTGGATGGCTTGGGAAAAAAACTCTAGCTTCTTTGCTATAATCCTACCGTTGGACCTTTCTGAAATCTTGATTTTTTTCGAAATTATAGCGTATTTTATATTTCAACTCGTTTCAGGATGTAGCGAAATCAAATTTCGAAATCGTAAACTAAAAGAGTGAAAGACTTGTGCTTGATACAATATTTTACGGTAGAAATTTTAAAACTATATATGGTTTTCTTCAAAATGATTCCATATTGCCTCAAAGAGCTTAGAAATCACAATGGTTTTAACTATTTTCCAAAACCATTCTTGATTTAAAAAAAGAAGAAAATCCTCTAATTCTGAAAATATTGAAGATTTAAAAAAAGTCCAACGGCAGAACTGTAGTATAGTACATGAAGTTCTTTTTAAGCCATTCAGTCTAAAGAAGAAGTAATAGCCATTTATACTAGACTATTTGAAGATTTGATGCCCTTGTGACTGCACGATTCAAAATAGAACCCGTTGTAGAGACAAAAAATTAGTATTGCAGTGACTCTCAGCAGATTGAAGATGCAACCCTGCAGTGAACACACACCAAATAAGACCATCGTTAAAATTAGGAGTAAAAACCAAAAGGAATCAGCACCCAGTTGGACTGACTTCAGAACCTTCAGAAGAATATTGAAAGGTGAAATCATCAAAGACAAAGAGCTTCAGTAAACATGAAGTGTTGCCTGATAAATCCCAAAATGATGTCATCCACAAAAGAACCAAGAACAAAAATTAAGTGGATGGTAGATGTTAAGATTACTGTTACGATCCATCAACCAAACATGAAAATATTCAGTAAATGCTTTTGAACAATATTCAAAGGTCAAATTAGCAAATACATAGAACTTCAGTAAACAAAACAAGACGTGTTCACTTATAAAGCCCAAAATGATGTCATCCACAAAAGTATCAAGAAAAAAGATTAAGTGGGCGGTAGAGGTTAAGATTACTGTTGCGAATAATCAACCAAACATGAACATATTCAGTACATGCTTTCGAAAAATATTTAAAGGTGAACTTAGCAAATACATAGAACTTCAGTGAACATGAAGTGTTGACTTATAAAGCCCACATTAACAAAAGAACGAAGAAAAAGAATTAAGTGGGTTGTAGATGTTAAGATTACTGTTGCGAACAATCAACCAAACATGAACATATTCAGTAAATGCTTTTGAACAGTATTTAAAGGTGAACTTAGCAAATACATAGAACTTCAGTAAACAAAACAAGAAGTGTCGACTTATAAAGCCCAAAATGATGTCATTCACAAAAGAACCAAGAAAAATAATTAAGTAGGTGGTAGAGGTTAAGATTAATGTTGCGAGCCATCAATCAAACATGAACATATTCAGTAAATGCTTTCGAACATTATTCAAAGGTGAGCTTAGCAAATACATAGAACGTCAGTACATTTGCATTGCTAAAATAAGTCAAACATGAACTCATCCAGTCTTTAATGGGACTGTAGATGGAAAAGCGACTAGAAAATGAATTTCGAGAGTACAAGAGGCTCAGCAGATTAATGTTGCGAGCAGGCATCGACAAAACATGAACACTCATCCAATACTTCATAGCTGCCAAATCTTTAAAAAGGTCAGTGTAACATTCTATTACCTATTTCTTTGAATGGAATGGCTTTTTTTTTCTTCTATATTGCTACCTAGCATCCGAAGGTAGTTTTTTAGGACACTGAGAAGCTAAGCTTATCGAGCAATGTCCTGGTCCTTCCTCTCGATGTGACCACACCTCGCGATTCCTTTAGCCTGGAATTACAGAGAGTTGGCGACTCTCCTCACTCTACGTAGCAGGTTCGGCAGGGCGAGGACTCGAACCACCAACCCTCAGGTTGGTAGTCAAGCGCGCTACCATTGAGCCATCCCCGCTTGGATGGCTTTTAAGGAACTTCAGCTACTTTGCTATAGATCGACCGATGGACGTTTTCAGATTTAGAGGGTTTTTTTTCCTTCCTCAGAACTGAAGCAAAATTAACAAAAAAACTTGAAGCCATCGTAATTTATAAAATTTTTGAGGAAACATAGAATAAATTCCAAAAAACCATAGTTAATATGAATGTCTACAATATGGTATCAAGTACGAGTCTTTCACATTTCTGGTTTACGATTTAGAAATTTTATGACTTAAAATCATCAAAAGAATTGAAACATAAGATACGCTGTAATTTTGAAAGATATTCAAGATTTCTGAAAAGTCCAAGGGTAGAATTATAGCAACGTAGCTAAAGTTTCTTTCAAGCCATTCAATTCAAAGAGGTAGGTCATAGAATTTACACCGACGGTTGTCAAGGTTCTTAACGATTTGGAATCTATGCTATCCAATACAAGCTTCAGAAGAGAAAGGTAAACATTGCGACAACAAACTTTAATAAACTTATTATCTGAAAAATGATATAGGAAATCTAGATGCAGATCCAAATAATTGATGTATTAAAAGCAGTGAGATAATCTTACATCAACATCTTTCATTCTTCAGACATTTTTTCTCTTGGGGTCTCTCTTTTTCCCGCCCGTTGTTTCTTGCTGCCCTAGTTAAAACAAATTATTCTATTGATCTTCTTAAAACAATCTTTTCTTGTATGACAATGAGAACATTACATTTATAAATAGGCAAATCAAAATTCAGTCCTTGCGATTTCATAGCATGCTTCAAAATCAGGTAGCTCACGAGAACATAAAATTCTTTTCATTCAAAGTCCTTGCTTAGCAAAGCAACGTCTGCAGGATTAATGACTTTCTTGAAAATTTAGCCTGCGTGCAGACTTTTTGGTTACTGGGGAGGAGGGGAAAGAAAGGAACTTTCTTTCTCCTCCTCCCCAGTTACCAAAAAGTCTGCACGCAGGCTATGAAAATTGCGCTTAAGCCTCTTTGCGTTTTAGGGTTACCTGATAGAGCTTCAATAACAATTTAAAGCGAATAAACGTGCTATCTATAAAAGTGGGAAAAATTAAACCACGAGCCATCTATTGTTCTAATTTCTGATCAATCATGGAGAAAAATTCCTTCTGTTATTATTCAAATTAGGCAAGTGGCGTATACCAGTTTTAACTCCGCTCATTCGTTTTGATGGCAAAATGAAATCCAAACATGAACATGCAGGGAGACAAATCCTGAGAAAACAGCGGAAAACATGTGACATAAACAGAAATGAGGAGAAGGAGGTCAGGAGGGTAAAAACCCTTGGGCCCATGGCCATAAGGGCCCATAAATTGTCGCTCTGTGTTTTATGAATGTTTTTAAAGAAATATGTACTTTGAGATTATGATTCTGCATAATGACCGGCTATTTTGCTGATATGAAAACTGTATTTACTGGAGAAAATGACCACCAGAGCGATTCTAGCAACCTTAGTTTTCAAATTTCTTTCTGGAGGACATGAACTTTTTTCCGGGGTATCCCACACCCCCCGGAGGAGTGTGCCTTCGGCGTACCAAATACTAAACTGTCCTTGGGGTACATGTACCGAAGGAGAAAATTTCCCTCTAAGATGCAGCAATGTTGAAAGATACGAGCTAACAAATATGAACAAAAATGGGTTCCAAAAATATTACAGGGGATGTGGAAGAGGTTTAGAGGGTGTGTAAGGCCCCACCCGATCGACAGAACAATTAAATTCTTCAGATAAATTTATACTCTTGTCTGTGGATATCTGGAACTTTCGATCATCTTTGTGCAAAGCTGAAGAACTACACTGTTTTGGTTGAGCACCTAAATGTCTAATAATCCCCAACAGCCAAGTTAAAATTTCAGAATTGTTATCGCAGTCCCTTACTTCTGACAGCGTTAATTAAATGATGGAAGTGTACGCTGAGAAATAAGGGGGTTAGAAAATACATGGAGCTCTGCTCTTGACTTGCTACATGTCTCAGCTTTAAGGCCCAGCTGAGACATTACTTCGTCGTTACGAAAATCTCAGTTATTAGAAATAAGCAGGATAAGTTAAAAGTCTTTCATAAAAAGAAATTTATATGCGCCATCTAAATGAAGATTTCACATAAGAGAAAGCTATTACGACTATGATAAACTTATTGTTCCACCCAGCCTCGATCAACAGTGATTTAAAAAGAGAATTTGAATACTTACCGCCAAACGAGGACCCCCCACCACGGACTCCTCCGCCGTAGCCCGTCCATGTACGGCGGTATGGTATGTAAGGGCGTGGTTTCTGACAGGGTTTTACTTCAATATTCAAGTCTGAAAAGTACACCAGCCCGGCTTCCTGCAAGTTAAAAGTATGAATGACAAATGCGGTACTACTAAATATTTCCTTTGCTCTTTTTGACGTTTTTATAATGTCTTAAATATCATCTTATTGTTAATAATTTTGCCCGCAACCAAACATTCTCAAATATATCCTCGGCTATGGTAGTTATGAAGCTGCAACTCTTCGACTTTTACTAAATTTAATCGAATACTAAATTAAAAAAAACATTGTCCATTGTTGCACCACGTAACCTCCAGATGGCCTTATTTGGAGAGAAGTCACAAATATAATCCTAAAAAGCTCGCTAATTTCTCACAACTAACGCAAATCATAAAGTTATCTGCACCATTCGATTGGTCTTGATGATTACTTTTATTTGATATATAGTTTGTTTATATTTGATGCCGTCTTCAAATCTTTATATTCATGACGTCATTTGCCCTATATCATTGAATAAATTAGTGTGATATATTTTAAACCATGCAGACAACAGTTTTAGCTTACTTTGTAATATCTAATTTCACTATTTAGAGGTCTAAAAATAGAAAATAAATGACCATAGATTCAATTGCTAAATCCTTTTTATGTTGCGATTAGCTGGTGTTGGAAAAGATAAGGCTCAAATCCCGGCATAACGGAATAACCAGACCTAGGACCCATAGGACCAAGACCCCAACGGACCGGACCCCAGGGGAATGCCCTTAGCCTCACTTGGACTTTGCATAGGAAAGCAATCGCACGAAGGGAACGATAGACTGATTACCTCAGCCCCAGTTCGCTTCGTTTATTGAATTGGATGAAGGCACTCCGCTGCAACTGGGGAAAACTTTTACAATTTAATGCCATAATACAGAATAGAGAGGGTTTTAAAACTGTGAGTCAGAAGGGAAGGGTTTATTAGAGAGGGGGGCTAAGCTAAATAGAGCTTTTACGGTACAAGAAAACAAATGTCAAATGATCTCCTGGAATGACAAAATCTGAGGCTTTTCGTTTGCAAAGAGGCAGGAATTTCAACTACAATGCTTTCACCAAAGCAAAGAGGGTCAATTCGTGCTTCTTTCCTAATCCGTTGTGTTTTGGGAATGGGTGCCATTAACATTCCCAAAGTTATTTCTATGTCTTTAATGACTTTTGAGATTTCCCCACATCTGACAATTATTACTGTTACAATAAACATTGGAAACAGATATGTTATGAAAAGGCTCCGTGCTAAATAATTTTGCTGTCCCAACTTGCAAAGAGCATGCAGGGGCTAGCTTCAAGTCCTGAAATCGAAGAGATAAAACATGACATTGATGGTATCACTACATCACTGCTACTTCTTGGCCCTTCTTGAATCGCCAAGCAAGGCAGAGAGGTAAAGTTTGCTACTAGCCAATGATTTTTTCTTACAACTGCTTTATTTTATGAGAAGCCTTCAGAAGGCCTCTTAGGTTTTGATTATTGCAGCTTAAAAATTATTTATGATTTAACCCAACCCAGAAAGAGTAAGATTTATGCTCTTAAGACAGAGATGTTGTGTACACCTTACCTTAGGCCAATTTGGCAATCCCAATGGCCGTCGAAAATTTACAGGAGGGCCTATTAAGCCAGATTATGCCGGGCCGCGTGGCGAGGCTTTGTTCCTTTCAGCTGGAAGGAATTTTGTCTTTAATGATTATGTTGGTCATGATTTGATATATATAATTGTGCATTTGTTGTGACATCCAGAAGGTACTTCTTTTCAGTACTGGTGTTCTCTTCCGTTGGAGCGAAACTTCTGCGCCGCCATTACAAAACAAACTCACGAAGGACAGGACAGGAATGGGCATTCCCCTGGGGTCCGGTCCGTTGGGGTCTTGGTCATATGGGTCCTAGGCCTGGTTATTCCGTTATGCCTCAAATCCCTACTGGTTGCCAGACCACGCGGAAATCATCCAATTTCACGCTAATCAGCCAATGACATCGCCGCTTTCTAACCCCGTGATACAAAATCAGTCGTTTGAGGTGAGTTTTCTAGTACTCTCACAAAATATGAAATGGATGCTAAATTAATGCAGTTATTCGAATTTTTTTTGACAAATCTGTTGCAGCAGAGTTGCTTACATGTATAGGCACATATCTTATTTGGGGCCGGAGCTGCATTCGGGCTGCATTCATAATCCGGTCGAAGAATATTGACTTTCGTTGAAATATCGATAGAAATCGCTATAAATGAGATATAAAGATATGTATTTCAGCGATTGTGCATACAAACCTGAGCAATAACCCAAACACATTCACCTCTACTAGATCTCAAAATCGCAGGCATTGTTACTTCTCTTGTAGTTTTGGAAAAAAGAAACGCGCAAAATATCCCTCTCTTCTCTAAAGAACGGATCTGTGAAAGGTTTTTGTCTGAGATATTTTGATGTGATCGAACCGCAAACGCTACTTTTCTCTAGACGCGAGAGTTTCTTCCAGTAAAAATGTCGTCCTTTGAAGTAAATGGTCTGTTCTTTGCATTCTGAAACACGCATCGATACTATCAACCACGGATTTCCTGCGTTTAGTATCGTTGTTGTTCTAATAGAAATTGGGAGTATTTATGCCGTAGAAAAATGAACAAAAGCAAACGGGATTCAAGTTTCACCCAAAACCTCAAGTTATCAGTAACTTACGTTTAATGCTTTGACACCATCAACATGCTTAAAATACGCCTTCTCAGGTTTCGATTTCGGCTTCGGTTTCTGTGCAGGTTTCGCTGCAGATTTCGGTTTCCGAGCAAGTCGCCCTCTAGGAACTTGCCTTGATTTTGATGATTTTGACTTGAAAGAAATGAAAGAAAATTTAGCAACAACGTAAACAAGCAAATTCAAATCTAAATTCAAAAGATGGAAAGATTGAATGCACATACAGCAATGATCAAGGCCTTTGTTGAAGATCCAATTCTTGTAGATTTATCATAATTCACCGTAGATTTGGCTGCCTTACACGTATATATTTAAAACAATAATTTGCTAAAGTTCGTTTCTTTCCTTTGCTGAAAAATGGCTGCAAGATTAAAGATTATAGAAATGAAGATTTAAACTTAATTTTAATCAAGGAGGCCATGAAAGTTCTCATTTGAACCACCAGAAGTTACTAAGCTATACTATTTATATCATGCAATTAAAACATAATCTGTTTCTAAGTGATTTTGGAGTCCAGTTTTCAAAATTTCCAGGGAAAACCTTCTGTCAGTGGCAATCCTTTGCTTCTTTAAATGAAAAATTCTTCACGACAGGGGCGTTTTCCGACGATCTNCCTTACACGTATATATTTAAAACAATAATTTGCTAAAGTTCGTTTCTTTCCTTTGCTGAAAAATGGCTGCAAGATTAAAGATTATAGAAATGAAGATTTAAACTTAATTTTAATCAAGGAGGCCATGAAAGTTCTCATTTGAACCACCAGAAGTTACTAAGCTATACTATTTATATCATGCAATTAAAACATAATCTGTTTCTAAGTGATTTTGGAGTCCAGTTTTCAAAATTTCCAGGGAAAACCTTCTGTCAGTGGCAATCCTTTGCTTCTTTAAATGAAAAATTCTTCACGACAGGGGCGTTTTCCGACGATCTAAAGGGCGTGGTTACAAAAATTTTCCCGGGGGCAAGCCCCCGGACCCCCATTTTTGCTCGCTCCACTCGCATTTCCTTTCAGCCCGCCCATTATGAATTTCGTTCCGACGGGCCTGATTGCGAGTAGAAGTGAGAAAGTGAGATAGCAACAGTTGTGTATAAGTCTGTCAATAATCTCGCTCCTGATTATCTTTCACACTTGTTTATCAGAAACTCTGAACGCAATATTATCAGTCTAAGAAATTCCGATACTGACTTGCTAAAAGCGTTTTCTTTTAGTGGAGCGAAAATCTGGAATGAACTTAGCCGCGATGCCAAGCAAGCTCCCTCTTTATCTTCTTTTAAGAACAAGATTAAGGGCATGGAATATTGTAATTAGTTTTTGATTGTATATATATTATGATTGTAATTAGTTTCTTTTCGCTATTAGTATTAATTGTAGAATTTAATTTGTAAAGTTTTTGGCACGGCCCCCTGAAAATCAGTCATACTGACGGGGCTACCGTGGATAAATAATTTTAAAATGAAAACGAAAAAAAAAGTAAAACTGGAGAAAACTGTAACAAGTCCATTTCGTGGATTTTGTATGGGCGCTAAAAGCCTTATGTGATTCGTTATCTCTGGTTTTAAATGGACCCCCCCTCTTTTTTTTATTACACTCAGGGGCCTTTTCAACCAGCTCGTTCGTAGAGTGCATCTCTTTTGTGTGCTGTTCGAGCTCTTTAGTATTGCTAACAATTTCTCTAAGGTTGCCTAATATAGCAATGATAACCAAAATTTAAAGTTAATAATTAATTAAAGCCAAGTAAAGAACAAAATATTTAGAAGAATTATTTAGATCCGAAAACGTTCAGAGCAGTCAAGTAAGGTCCAAATTTGGTACAAAAGTTCGAAAATTTCTGCACGGGCAATACAAATTGATGTGGACCAATTTTTGATTTCACATTTAGATTGGGTAAATGATGCCGAGTTTTATATTGAAAGAGGTAGCATTTGCCAAACTTGCTGTCCTCTAAGCCTACAGCTGAATTCACACTTGAGGCGTCGTTGTTGACGCATTCCAGATAACAACGAATCGTGACATTGCGAAAAAGTTGGATTAAAGTGGATTAAACGAGAGGATTCTCCCAGATCTGACGTGTTACGAAGGTGTTCGAAATAGACGATTCCGGAAAAGATGGCGTCGGGGGCATTTGACCAAGATGCCTTGCGTTCTATAATGGAATCAACAGTGATTCTATGGAAAATCGATCATCAAACGCAATGCATCTTGGTCAAATGCCCCTCAACGCCATCTTTTCCGCAACTGTATATTGGCTGCGCTCTCTCCGATCCCTTTTTCCTAATTGCGAAATCGTCTATTGCTATGATTTAAAAAGAAAACCTGTTGCATAAAAAGGGGATCAAGCCCCCAATTTTCTTCGTGCACATTTTAGTCATCAATAATTTTATACATTTCATGCGTATAGTAATAGAGCAGTCTCCTCGTAGTAAGGCGTCAAAGCTGGATGTATCATCCTTATACTGTTCTTAACGCTAGTGTTTGTATTTTCCTTAGTTTGGTCGTTTATTAGTTGCCTACAATGTCGTACATCCAGGTTAGAGGTATGTGGTACATCCAGGTCTTTCCTCTTCGCAAAATTTTCAAATGCGATGAAGGTTCAAGAAACAGTTTTGATATTCATCGCCTTTGTCATCGCTTTAATTTTATAGCAATGAGTGTAAAAATGTGATCGCCATGTCCTTCTCACTGCACGATGAACATTCATCACATTTGAAACATTAGAGATGAGGAAAGCGGTGATAGTCTATCGCATTTTATTTCGTTTCATTTTATATTTTCATACAGGGTAAGTATTCAACTAAAATACATAATTGCTTTACAAACTGCCCTGTTAAATAAAGAAAAACTAGAATTTACAATATTCTGATATAAGATCCAAGTATAATAAGAAAGTATCAAAGTAAAAGGAAAAGTTTGAGAATGTTCAGGATCTAGCATTTTTTCAAGGACGTTTTGAACTGGGTAAAAGTATTAGCTGTTTTAATGTCTGTATTTTGATCGCTCCACAGATTTGCTCCTCTATACGAGAAGCATTTTTGAGGTATCTCCTCACATATAGCAATACGCAAAAAATGCATTTCATCTCTCTCTCTCAAAAGTTATACGAAATAGATTTTCGAACAAATACTGACAATTTCAATCACATGTCAATTAATGTGCATACAATATCTCTTACCCGTGGAAAATGTAGCAATTCTTTAGAAAATGAGTTTGAAACAAAGCTGTATTATAATGAAGTTATAGATGACCAGGGGATCGTCTGATGTCAATAAATAAAGTAAACAGACTGTAGGCTGTATGAATAATTATAAGTCACAGTTAGAGCCGCGTCTCACCTTCCGATCACTAAAGACTCCGATGATTTTAGTAAGCCTACAGTATCAGTAAAAAAAAACGCACACTGTTTGAAAGGCTGCTGTTTCCAAATACCAAAGCAATAATGAAGTTTGATAGCTTATTTAGTAGCTGACATGTTCAATAAATTTTTTAATTTTCTCTGGCTGAAATTGGTCACTCCGTTCCGATTTAATATAGGATATTCGCGAGAAAGTCGCTTCGAAAAACATTGAAAACTGCCTAAAATAATGATAAAATTTCACAAAAGTTAGTTACTATATTCGATAGAAGTTTAGCTTACTGCGAAAGAATGTAACTGAATAAAGATAAATAGCCTAAACGAAATATAAATACTACAACTAAGTCACGTGACTACAGAAAGACGGGTGTACGAAAAGGGGCACCCTACACAAATACTTCTGCTTTACAGTTATGAATTAAACTCGTTTTAGCCAGTTTTATCCCGTTGGGAAAATGAAAAAGCCATCACCACTAGTGTAACATATTTAATCAAGGGGATTCCATCATCCATAGGGGCAGGAAAACTGAGGAAATTTTGTTCATCATTTCTAGCCGTTTTTTGATAGTTTTTACAAAAGCCTTCTCTAGAAGATCCCTCATGATTTCAGAACGGAGACGGAGTGGCCGATTTCAGTGAAGTAAATTTTTGTATCTGATTAAGCATACCAGCTATTAAGGTTACGGTAAACGTTTGTAGGCCGAAAAAGCCAATTTTCGGATTTTTTCAAATCTCAGAAACCCAACTTTTAAGAAACACAAAGATACCATCTTTGGAAGTAACAGACATGTTGAACAAATAGAATTCTTGATCGAAGGAAGGATGCTACAACTTCTCACGCAAAGTTTTTCTGTGTGGTTTAAATTATAATCCTAGCTTTTTGACCTATTAAGTCGGTCGTGTGTTACAGAACAAACATGAAGCCACATTTTATGTATCGATTCTTTTTTTTTAATGGATTGATTGCTTTTAAGCGGTAATTGCTTGACCCGGATTACAGTGTGGTTTATGTGACCTTAGTATTTACATTTTAGGTGCCGTCAGTAAAATTCCCTTTTTTCAGGACTTACAAATCCACTAGGTACAGGTACGAAAAATTTATTTTGTACCCTAGGAACCAATCGAATAGCTCCACATTTTGCACACTACAAGAGCAGGCTTCATGCAAGCAAAGTGTGTCTCAGAACCTCGGCATGTCCTCTGATCTGCCTTTTATAGCAAAATACAACTGTACGAGGGCAGAGAAGTTAATTCCAAATTTATGACAGCGTGTATTATCAAGGGAAGGAGGACTTTAAAGAATCTGAGACAAAGTTTGGTAGCTTAGATTCTGCACTTCCTGTTGATAGAAGTTAGATTTTGTTACGTTAAACGCAAGGGTACAAAATAGCTTTTGAGTGAGGTATACTCTCTTAAGCAATAAAGTTGCCTGGAAAATATCATTTTACAAGCTTTGCCAATTATTTTGATATGGTTAGAATTCCTACATTCTTACGCATCGAATGATGTATAGTTTAACTAGACCCCGCTAATAGTTTGGCTTTTGGGGAGAGAAAACCCAATCTTGTGCTACAAACGTTTACCGTAACGTTAAGTAATAATTTTCCAATATTACTGCTTTGATATTCAGGGAGCAGTATTTCTTCAAATTTCGTGCGTTTCTTTTACTCACCTGGTCCATTACCTTGGCTTCTTTTCTTTCAACAATTTCCATTGCCTTTCTCATTATCATTTCCTTTATTCTTCTCGACTATAAGGAAAGTGGAACGCAAAAATAAAACTATTCCTAGATTTTGATGTAAAATTGTGTAATGAGTACATCCTTATGATTTAATTTCGATATATTAAACTTGAGAAAGAATAATGTTGAAAAGGATAACACGGGATAACATAGATTCTGAATCTTGAAAAATATAAATTCTGACTGACAAACAATAGCAAGAACAATAGAAACTGTAGATTGTAATTGTTCTTTGGTCGTTCTTACCACACTCCACAAAATCAAAAGCTACAGAAGGAAATGAATATTTTGAGAAACTTTCCGAACTTTTTTCTGATATTTGGGTACATCCTTGGTAAAGGGGCTAAAGACAATCGCAAGATGTGGAGGAACGGTAAAGACGCAAAAAGAATTGGAACCACTTGACTCCCTTCTCACTTAATTCCCTTCTGTTTTGGAATGTAGATTGTAGAATGCAGAATTTATAATGTTACCCTATGCAACGTTTCCATATCGCAAATAACGATCAAGAGTGTGCGATATAGCGGGGTGGAAGACACGATCTGGCGTTTCCATAATATGCAAAATAAAAAGAAAAAGGTCTATTTGAAATGCATTTGGAATTTATTCGAATATTCGTCCAGAAAGCATGCCAGGTGAATTTATCTATTCTCGTTCAAAATTCAGACTTTGGGTTAACGAGGCAATTACAAAATATGAGTTCTCATTGGAATTTTGAGAGTGCCTCATATATTTATCAACATAAAAAATTGCAAAAGCTTGGATCTGATCGAATCATTTGAAAACTCTATCGGATAGATAGGCGAGCGTCAAATAGGGAGATTACATTTAAAAAAAGAGGCAAGCTATTTTCAATTGTTTAAGTTTGTAGCGCTGTTTGTCAAATAATAGTTTCTCACAGCTGTCTTGGAGAAAATATCAGCTTTGCTTTCAAGAACAGCACTTTTGTGCAAATATTTTATTAGTTTACGTCTGACTGACAGTTGCTACCTATCTTTTCCCTTTTCGTTATTGCAAAGGAGAATGTTAGAGCACATTAATTTCTGTTCGATTTTACGAAAATTTTCTATAGAAATTTTCTACAGAATTACCCTTAAAAAAGATGGTATCGTGTTTTTAATGCTGCTGTGACGTCATACCGTCAGAACAGATCAAATATAGAGTATGCTTAGATTTTAACTACAATGAAAATTACAATAGCGACTTAAAATTTGGCAATAATGTTGAACAAAGAATAAACCTATCTTACGATATCAGCAACGGTTGCAAAAACTATTTTGTTGATGTTTCTTCCTTTAAAAGGTGATATAAATCGTTATTGAACAATCAGATAAAAATTTAGAGGAAAGGAGACCTTTAATTCCAGCAAGGCTACTATCCATTTCCTGCTTGGGTACCTTCTTTTTCCCATTTGAAAGGGCGCATTGAGCGTGAATTCAGGTCTACGTATCTGTGGAGAGCGTCTGAAGCGGGATTGATGACCTGTACACTTTCTGGTAAAACCAGGCCCAGTTACATCTTGCGCTGCCATCATGTTTGTGATCTGCAAAATAAATGAACAGAAAGTTTAATCGACGGAAAATTCAGACGGACAATTTCTAATAGACGGAAAATTCAGCTTGCAGCGACAAACAGTAGAACCGATGACATTAATACAATTGTTGAGCAATGGTCTTATTTATTCTCACTTATTCTTGAGAAGCATGCTCCGATGCGTAACAAGCGTGTGTCTGAGAAATTTCTCCATGGCTAACTAAGAGTTTCAGACCATGTCTGCCACACATGATAGGCTACGTAAAAAGGCCGCGTAAAGTCCAAATTTCAAATTTTGATGCTAGCTTACAGGCAGGTACGTAACAGAGTCGATAAGTTGAATTTGGGCTTGAAACGTGAGTTTTTCACAAAGAAGATTTCGTCTTATGCTGGTGATCTTAAAGATTCCTGGAAGGTTATCAACCAGGTTCTTAACAAAACATCCAAGACTACTCATTTTTCATGTCTAAATATTGAGGGTGAAACAATACTTGACAATAAGGCTATCGCTTAATCCATGAATAATTTTTTCTGTGACATCGGTAAAAAACTCAGTGACATAATACCGGATACACTAAATCCGCTTTTGGCAAACGAATATTCCGTCAATAAAGAAAATTCCAAGTTCCAGTTTAAACCTGTAGACACACGTGAGATCGAAAAGATTTTTGGAGATTTAAATCATCAATGGGATCTGGGCCTGATGGCATTGCTAACATTTTCTTGAAAGCGGGACTTCCAATCTTAGCCGAATCTCTTTCCGACATTTTTAATCACTCTTTAGCTACTGGTGTTTTCCCAGATAGTTGGAAAATTGCAAGAGTTGCCTTATATTTAAAAGCGGACAACAGAATGATCGCTAAAACTACAGACCTATATCAGTTCTCCGTTTTTTACCAAGAGTGTTTCAAAAGTTGGTTTACAATCAGCGTTATGAGTATTTGGACGGAAATAAGCACCTTTTCTCGCATCAATCCAGCTTTAGGAGTTTGCACTCTGTAGTTACGTCGCTCTTAATCAATACCAATGATTTGTACGTCAAGATATATAATGGAAAATACACTGCTATGGTCTTCATAGACCCCAAGAAATGTGGCATTGATGGCCTCGAATATTCCAATCCTACTTAGAAAACAGACGTCAGTTCTGTAAAGTGAATGGTGCACGATCAGATTTGCAAGATATTGATTATGGTGCTCCGCAGGGATCATGTTTAAGACCACTTCTTTTTCTAATCTACATTAATGATCTTCCATTGGCTCTCCATAAATGTAATGTGGCAATGTATGCTTATGATACAAGTATTTCATATGCTTCTAAAAACATCGAAGAACTTAACACTACTTTGAATAGGGATCTCGATAGTCTAAATAAATGGTTGCAGGGCAACAAACTGTCGTTAAATGTTGTAAAGACGCAGACTATGGATATAGGTTCCCAACAAAACTTGAAGAAGATTGCTGAAAAGAAAGTATACACTTCATCTTTTTCTATTTTCTAGGTTCTGATAATGATCTAATTAATAATGTGAAATATTTTGGAGTTCAATTTGACAGTAACCTTGATTTAGATCAGCACATGAAAGTTTTATGTGGCAAAGTATCTCGAGCTATAGGCTTTTTTTTTTATATATTTAATGAAAACAACTAAAAACAAACAAACAACAAGATTTATAAACTACGTGCCATCCATAGCGGGAAAGGACTTATCGTCAGCGACTTCCCACTATGAATGACACTTACAATTTTAAATGTAAATTAAGTTTAACTAACTAAACAAACAATTCACACTTACATACACATACAGACTTACATACAAACACTCACACACACACATCATACGTTCACGCATTGTACAACTAAATAAACACAGACACTAACAAAGCAAGCACGAAGTTGTTGTTTCCAGAGGATACTAATTTTCGTAATTTACAAGATCAAAACGCTTAGATGATTTAATGTACTTTATTGTAGCTTCAAGAATCATTCTGTTGATAATGTATGGAAATTCAGCACTTCCATACAATAGTAGTGAACAAAAGAAATCCTCATCAAGGTTAGAAATATCTAGGTTCAGAAATTCTGAGAGTTTGCCATGGAGATTCACACGAAAGTTGTTAAACAAGGGGCAGTGCAGGAGGAAATGCTTATTATCCTCATTTGCTGTACCGCAATTACACAGTGGACTTGGGGCATTAAATCTATGCCTAAACCTGTGCTCATTTAATGCACTGAACTGCAAGCGCAATTTTGTTAAGATTCTAATACCCTCAATATCATATATGTTATATACGCAGTTTTCAATTGGACGTATCTTGGAGAGAAGTCTTCGCTTAAATTCGGCAATAGACTTAGAGCACCTGATATCGCTATCAAGTAAATTCCATTCATAAGGAGCATTACAAAAATATGTATTTGAAAAACGGACAGTCTTGCCAATACAGGGAGAGTACATCCGCTGATTTCTAAGACTATAGCACGTTTGCCGTTCAGCAGGGATTTCATTGAAGAGATATTCTGGGAATTGTTTATTTTTCAGGTTGAAAAAATGACATAAACGACGGTACCATCTTCGACTGTAAAGGGTTTCCCATCCTAACTCATTGTAAAGCCTTTGCCTATTTGTACCTCTCCACGCACCAGAGACAGCTAGTGCCGCAGAATACTGGGTTTGTTCAAGTTTTTGTGTAAAACATAACCGCATTTCTGGGTCATATCTATGATACAACAAATCACCATAGTCTAGATGAGGCCTGACGTATAATTTATAAGCTAGATTAAGAACATTTCTAGAGACATACTTTGAAAGATATCGTATCAGACCAATACCTCTTCTAGCCTTTAGGATGGCTGCTCTGATGTGACTTTGAAAGCTTAATTGTGAGTCCAAGATCATCCCTAAATGCTTATGTTCATTTTCCCGTTTAATTTCGTCATTCCCTAATGTTAAAGGTGGGTGGGCAATTCTAGCTCTTTTGGTGGAAAATATGACTTCCTCTGTTTTATCTGCATTGAATTGCATTTTCCACTGCCAAGCCCAAATCCGTATTTTTTCAAGATCTCGATTCAATTCTTCAGCACCAACGACTTCATTTTCAATCACTGAAAACAAAGAAGTATCATCTGCAAAGAGTTTGACCTCGCAATTCAAGTTGTCACAAAGATCATTTATATAGATGAGAAAGAATAAAGGACCCAGCACAGACCCTTGGGGTACTCCTGCGAGAACATCCTTCCACTCTGAAGTTTTTCCATTCAAAACAACCCTTTGTTTCCGATCCGTTAAAAAGCTGCTAATAAGTGCAAGCATATTACCAGATACTCCACTACATCTAAGCTTGTGAATGAGTCCTTCATGCCATACCCTATCAAATGCCTTTGATAGGTCAAGGAATACTGCACGTGTTTCTTTACTTGGCGTATCATCAAATGCACAATAGATCTTATGGGTTATGAACAACAACTGATTTATGGTAGAGTCTCCAGGCCGAAAACCCGATTGGTTAGGCGTTAGTAACTGATTTTCACACAAATGATCGTAAATTACATCAAATAGCTGTTTCTCAAATATTTTCGAAAAAATAGGAAGCAAAGAGATTGGACGATACTTAGTTTTGCATTGCCGACTCC
>REGM01000071.1:1037275-1068757 GCA_004194415.1 Aurelia aurita | reverse complement strand
AATACGCCCTTTCAACAAAACGGTGCATGATGGGTAATCAGGATCACGATCTCGCACGTTTTGTATCGTTTGTACTGTGCTCGCGTATCATTCCGTTATTTGAAGTTGTTTTTTGGACGCTCTTTGACGACTTTACTGAACTAAACGAGGTAAGAAACTTCTCTTATATGTTTTCCGCACATTGAAGTACTTTTTTGTGATTTTTTGGTGATATTTCACTAAAAATTTGATACAAAGCATCGTTGATTGCAAGGCGGAGCGGGCCTAAAGCCTACAAAATCTCTATACTTTGCCAGTGGCAAATAGGATATCGTCGCTGCCGTGTTTCTTTTTCCTTCTAGTTTTTACACTATAACTGACACATTGATTCAAGCAAAAGAAAACGAAAGGGCCTTATATTTTTCAACCTGATTTGCGCTATGATAAGCAGGCATTTGGATATGATTGTAAAGTAAGGGTTGCAAGGGTTCATATTTGTTTACTTCCGTGTACAGAAGAACCTTATAGTTTGTCAAAACTTTTAAATATATTTTCCCCCAATTTTAGGTTGGTATGCCACACTACAGATGTTATGTTGGAGGGTGTGATAACAACAACAAAAATTCAGGGAACATGGTGAAGCGAGGACATGTTGAAGGAGAACTGAAACGGCACTACAGGAGCACTACATGACCAAAGACCCAGTCAAGCGGGTGATCTGGGAGGCCAACCAAGCGGGTGATCTGGGAGGCAAAGGACGCAAACATTTCAAGGCAACTGATTATCAAGTTATCGTTATCACACCCTCCAACACAACATAGAATGTGTCATAGCAACCTAAAATTGGGGGAAATAAAGTTTTCACAAACTATAAGGTTCTTCTGTACACGGAAGTAAACAAATATGAATCCTTGCAACCCTTCACTTTGCAATCACATCCAAATGCCTGCTTATCACAGAGCAAATCAGGTTGAAAAATATAAGGCCCTTTCGTTTCCTTTTGCTTAGAATCAATGTGTCAGTTATAGTGTAAAAACTAGGAGGAAAAAGAAACACTGCAGCGATGATATCCTATTTACCACTGGCAAAGTATAGAGATTTTGTAGGCCTTGGGCCTGCTCCGCCCTGCAATCAACGATGCTTTGTATCAAATTTTCAGTGAAATATCACCAAAAAATCACAAAAAAGTACTTAAATGTGCAGAAAATATATAAGAGAAGTTTCTTACCTCGTTTAGTTCAGTAAAGTCGTCAAAGAGCGTCCAAGAAACAACTTCAAACAGCGGAATGATACGTGAGCACAGTACAAACGATACAAAACGTGCGACATCGTGATCCTGATTACCCATCATGCACCGTTTTGTTGAAAGGGCGTATTCAGAGTGTATTTATACCACCAGTCATTATTCACGGTGAAATATTCAGACCTTTTACCATCTTCGATTTAGATTAAAATTTTGGTCCTAAGTCCAAACGTGGGGTCAAACATGTCATATGAAGAAATTTGAAGAAATTTTGAAACATTTCATAATGAGATAACCTTGAATATTCAAAGCTATATATTTTATCTATTATCAATATCTTCGTAAACATTTGAATAATTATAGCAGCACGTACAAAAAACTGATACATTTCATAATGAGGCTGTTAATTGCAAAAGCACTCAAAGATGCGAAATCAGTTCTTAAGTACCATGAATAATTTTATTCTATTTGAGACCGGAAGCCTTTTTTAGCATCAGCAATTTCGTATTTTTCAGTATCTTAGCAATACCATTTACACTTTATGATACAAATGATACTTTTTCCAAAGAAAATAATTTTATGCTATCATTTCAAAATTGTCTCTTTTAATTGTCTATTCCTAACTTGCACTATGTCATATGTCATCATTACCCAACTGAAGTTTCAAAACGAGGAACGAGGCAATACAGGGGACCCGCCACCCTGGTTGGCTAGTTGCAAAATTCCTACTTTTACCTGTAGCCTTTTACAACGTATAACACAATACAGGGCGCAGTTTATGTCGCCAATGCAATTGATTTAGGCCTACGAGATCTACGTTAAAGTTGAGCGACATAACAGTGAGGACAAATGTAATTAAGTGATATGCATCAAATTAGAAACAATCAGATGATAAAACATATACTAACCGATTTTGTTGTTGTACAGGAAAATAAACAGCTCGGAAGCTTGGCCTGTACTATAACGACCTGGAGCAATATAATTTCCTACACAACAAAGAAACCGGTTAGCATGTGCAAATCTGCCTTACCCTGCTTGCTTTGATGTCATTGGTCGCTCCCAAAAGCTGTACACTCTTATCAACAACAGATAAAGCAAATCTTGAACCAGGAGCAGCTTGAAGGCTTATTGATACATTTCTTCCAGGTTTCGTCTGTGATTCTGAAAAACTCACTGTCACCTGTCATTTAAAAAGGCGTTAAATATTTACTTTATAGGTATATGCTGTTATGTTATGTGATGTCATTTCATGCATTTTCTGAAATTAACTTGTTTTAGTGTTCAAAATTGCGAAATTTCCCTTAACAACGTTCAGTTCAGTTTCATGTTCTAAATTCCACTACATACAATTTATTAAGAATACTACACGCACAAATTACTAAACTACAAGAATATGAGACAATATAACAGAAAATTAATATATCAATACGGGAAATCAATACAATATACAAATACAAAACAAATACATTTTATTGAGGGAATTGCTTAAAGGAGGAGCTCTCTCAGTAGTTCAACTAATCGAGGAGAATGTCCCCCCCTGTTGCTGTGCAGAGCGGACTCATTGTTGTCTTGTGCTGGGTGGGTTGCTGTCCTGCGAATGGGACAGTGGTCTGCCCATTTGGGACACTGGCTCGCCTGATGTGGGATGGTGGCCTGCCTGGTGTGGGGTTGTCTGCCCGTTCGGACGCATAGGTGATGAAATGCAATTCCGTCTATTTTCAGGATTTTATTTAAATTCATCTAAAGTCAATCGATAATATTTAGGATAGGAGAGTGGGGCTCTCTCATCAATAGTTAACCTATTGAGAGAGCTCCTCCTTTGAGTATTCCCTGCATTCAATTTAAATTGTTTCTTTGTTTGTATTTATATATTGTTTTAATTTCCTGTATTATTGTATTAATTTTCTGTAATATGGCCTTATGTTCTTGTAGTTTAGTTGTGTGTTTGTATAGTTACTTCTGCTAAATTGTATGCAGCGGAATTTATAATATGAAACTGAAACTGTTGCAATAATATGAAATTTTCTGATAAATTAGTGCAGTGGTCATGTTCATTTATATAAGTGTGATTTTTTCCGTAAAAGTTCCGATAGTCTAAAAAACAAGTTTGAGTTTACATCCAAATTTGATTATCCTTGTTCTTCTATCATCAGGATAAAATGGCATTTAGCAATAAACAGCTTTTCTCGTAATTAACGATAATGTAAAGGGTGTCCCCCGTCCCTCGAAATTTTTCCCCCATTTGTGTGGCTGCTGCAGAGGAGTTTTTGAAACTCTGGGGAGACTAGGGGGGGGGGGCACATTGTGCCCCCTCTTTTTCTCAAAACCATAAGTGCTAGAGACTTGAAACTTGGCACAAGTAGCAAACAAGATATGGCAAACAAAAAATAAAGTCATTTGTTTTTGTATGTCACGTGGTTAAGTGCTGACGTCATCAAATTTTGTTAAATTAGGTGTAAAACCACATGTTGTAACTATAAATCAATTAAATATATTGATATGAGATTTGAAATATACAAAGATTACATCCTTAATGTTCCTATCTAAAATTTTTGCTTCGTATCATAAATATTTTTACTGATGTCAGCATTTATTTATTTTTTTCACAAAAAAAAAGAACTTTTTGCCTAAAATCGGTTACAAATTGGTTTAAAAAATCGCAAAAAATGCTAGATGTACGTAAAAAGACCTGCTGAATCCTATGAGATTGTTAATTTTTCCAAAAGCGAAGCTTAACATGGTTTTTCACAAGTAAGTATGCGCAACAACGAATTATTGATGACGTCATCACAAATCAACAAACTATATATCAAATGAAAGCCTTCTCAAGAGGAGATCAGCTATGTTTGTTTCATTATTATAGAACAAGTGCTTCAAACGTTATGGCTGAAAAGGTATTTATTTTGCCGAGCACTCAATTTAAAATTATGTGTTGACCCCCTGAAACAGTGTCAACATTTTAGAAATTGACACGAAAGGATGTCTTCTAAATAGAAACTTTGTGCCCCCCTAGTCTGGATAGGGCTAAAACCCTTTCTTTGTTGTTTGGAGAACAAAGAAAGTTTTTTTTTTGAAATCACTTTTTCGACTTTCGTGTGCCATTAATCAGCAACGACTTCTCCGATTGGCTAAAACAAGGTCTCAAACTCTATGTTGAACCCGATCTTATGCAATTGTATCATGAACGGGACAATAGATCATGCAGCTCCACCGAAGCAGCAACACGAATAGGACAACATGTTTTTGGGACACCTTCGGTAGGGTCTAGAAAGCCTGATTGTGGACCATGCTATCTAACAAATATAGGCACACCTGTCTGATATTCTTTTTGTTATTGATTTTCTACTGTTAAATTATTCTCTGCATTACTTTCGGTTGATGCAACAGTCTCACAGTTCACAAAATTAAATCTGCTCAATTGACATGTGACTTCAAAATTTCGCTAATCTAAATGTTTGAACAAGATATTCTGTATCCCATGAGAACTGGGTCTTTTGCAGTAACAAGGAAAGGAAACTTTAATGTAGATTTACTAATCACATTGTGTTGACTTCTCTAACAGGATTAAAATCCGGATAAGCTTTTAGAGGGCATGAAATTGATGCCTCTACAATTTGAAACGAAACTTTTTCTAAAATTCCAAAAGGACGAAGCCCCCTTTACTGAGCTCGAAGCTCTAATTTTTCTAAAAATTCAAACTTTGCTCTGCAAGATCTTTCCATTAATGCCCAAGTTCGTATAGGTTTGCCTACATTGCTCCTAAACAACACTAGATATGACAACCAAACCTTTGTGACTTTTACTGAAATTTAGTTGCCAATTACAATTTCAATATTTCATTGTTCTAAAATTGCTCAGGTGACCACAATAGCACCATATTTGGAGAGTGGTAANGAGACAAGAAAACTTGGACAAAAGGCAGCATTTGATCTTGCATCAACCTTTCGTAAATTTTTGACACTGATGGCAAAACTGTAATGGGTCTGTAGTTCTTCTTCGAAAAAGCATCCTCCATTTTAAAGAGTGAACTTATATCTCCAGCTTTCAATTCATTGGGAAAAGTACCCTTGGATAAACCAGAGTTGAACAAATTTCGAATGGCAACAGAAAATACATCAGAATTTTCCTTTAGAATTTTTGCAGGTATGCAATCAACTGGAGAGGCTTTGCTCGGGTTAAGCTGTTTGATTTTAACAGCAACTTCTTCGATAGTGACCTCTCTGAATTCAAATTTGTTGGAAAACTTAGCATGCTCATTTATTTTGCAAATACTTGGATGAGCTTCATATTTCTTAACAGATTTGTCAATGGGATCTAGTATATCACTTGTTGGGAGCAAAAGTGAGTCATTTTTAGAGATCCCTAGGCTGTTTGTAATATTTGCAAAGTAATGGTTAAAAATCTCTGCAATTTGACAGTCCTGACTTATCATTTTTCCGTCTTCGATCAGAGTGATGGACGAATTTACTTGCACTTTGTCTGAAAATAGTGGCCTTACAGTTTTCCAAAACTTATGATTATCTGTAAGATTATTAAGATCAATATTCTTATAGTAATCAAATTTAGCCCTTCGTAGCAATTTCACACATTTGTTCCTCTGCTTTTTGAACGATTTAAGGTTCTCTTCAGTTCTATTGTCGTTATACCTATTGCGAAGCTTGGTTCTATGCATGTTTTCTTTACGCAAGGCTTTGGTCATGAAAGGTCCATCGTTTGCACGAATGTACTTTTTCTTAACGGGTGCATGTTCATTCAGCACGCCCATGACTACAGCTTCAAAAGCACCATAGTCCTCATTCTCACTTAATTCAGGTGAGAGCATATACAAAAGATGAGCTTTGAAGGCTATGGCGCTAAATTTGCCGTAGTCCCGATAGGTGACTATCTTAGGCCCCCTTTTGACAAACCCACCCTTCAAAACGGTGACAATCATGACATGGAAATCTGACAGTCCAGTTTCTATCGTGACAGTGTGCTGAAAACTTCTCCTTTTATTAGTTAAAATTAAATCAATACAGCGAGGATTGTCAGATTTGAAACAAGTTGGGCTCCTAACAAGACTGCTTAAGTTATAATTTTCGACGAAAGCACTGATAACGGCTTCGTCTATTTCGCTGTTGAAATCTCCTATCAGAATGAGATTTTCGTATTTTCTACAATAATGGTCGAGCAACTTACCAATCTCCGTAAAGAAGTACTGCTCTGGTTGTGAAGGGGGGCGATAAATCGCAAGAAGAAGCCATTTCTGTTTTTTAAGATTAATCTCTATCATCCCGCATTCAATATCGCTAGGAGCTTGATAGCGAGTGAGGACAAATACTACCGGGTGAGTCAGAAAAAACAATCCCCGTTTGAAAGGCCACTGCTCCCTGGATATCAAAACGATAATATTAACAAATACATTATGTAATGGTTGACATGTTCAAATATGATTTAAAATTTACCTGACTGAAATCGGCCTCTCCGGTTTGAAATTGTGAGCGATTTTCTGGAGAACGCCTATTCAAGAAACCTTCAAAACAGGCCTAAAATCACGAGCAAATTTTCCAAATATTTCTGCCTTACAGCAATGACTTGCACACTTGCACATGCTTTAGCACGTGTTATGCTCTTGGGAGGATAAAATCTCCGAGAATATTGTTGTTGTGTTTCCAGGGATGGCACTTTCATCCTCCCAAAGGGATAAAATGTGCTAAAGAATGTACAAGTCATTGCTATTTAGGCAGAAATATGACGAAAATTTGGTCGTGATTTCATGCCGTTTTTGAAGGTTTCTTGGAGGGGCTTTCTTGAGAAAATCCCTCCTAATTTCAGAAGGGAGTGGCCGATTTCAGTCTGGTAAAATTTAGAATTTATTTGAACAGGTCCACTATTAAACAATATATTTGCCAATATTATTGCCTCGAGATCCAGGGAGCAGTGGCCTTTCAAACGGGGAGTGTTTTTTCTGACTCACCCGGTATGATAAGTGCCAGGACTTTTGAAACAAACTTCAGGTCTATATTGTCTTTAACGAAGCATAAGCGAAGCACATAAGACGATAACATTTTTACAAACCTCGTTTTCAAATTTCTGCTCGATTGGTATCTCAGCACTGTCACCAACAAATTCTCCATCAAATCGAACGAAGAAGACAAGCAACCTACATTTAGGCGACATCTGCCAAGTCACAAGTATAGAAATTGCTGCTTGTGTAATTTTGCCATTATTTTTACCAACTGAGACGGATCCACTGTCTTCCATGTTGCCACGGCAAAGAAGCTGCAAACAAAATACAATATACAATAATATTGGAAATTAGCCAGAAACAAAACACCATGGTAGCTGAAAATTCCAGGGAGAAGTAGGAGAAATGTAATGGTTACTTCAGACGGGTTTCTTTTCTTTAAAGGGAATGCGTCCATGTAAGTACAGCGGCGTATACGCTGTGTCAAGATGTGCTGACGAAATGCTTACGAAGAGCGCACTGTGGTTGGTTGAATCTTACTGATCACATGCAGATCAATAGCAGATCACATGCAAACTAAAATTCACATTTGTCAAAATGGCTGCCTGCTGTGAGGCCTCAAAGCGTATGGCACTGAGCTTGAGAATAGATAGAGATAATTGAGATAATAATCAGGAGCTGCTAAAGTTGAACGAAAGAAAGATGTTTACAGAATGCGCATTGATTAAAATATATCCGAATGATCTGTTTGCTTAAGCGGCTGTTAGACATTGATGAAGCCATTATTTCAGAACCGCCTTCAGAGCGACAATCTGGAAACATGGCTAGGCTAGGCAGGCTGTTGTCTTCGAACCACACCCAATTTTAGCAAAGCAAAGTCAGCATATCGAAGTACATAGCATTGTTTCTGTCGTCAGGGGCGGATCCAGACCGAAGTTGAAGGGGGGGGGGCACAACCTGCAGAGAGGGCGCCAAAATACAATAGAAAGAAAGCGCGCCGGAGCGCGCGAAAAATTTTGGACTCCAGGTTAAAAAATTCTTTGGTTTTCCTACTAAATATTGCCTTGATTTGTATGTTTCACCCCATATTCTAATCAAAACAGTTAAAAAAGAGTGCGGTAGGGTCACGATGAGGGGCGCATTTCTCGCCAAAAGGGGGCGCCAAGCTGAGTTTTCGTCGTGAAGGGGGGCAGTTGCCCCCACTTGCCCCCTACATCCGCCACTGTCTGTCGTTGGTTGAATCAAGACCAAATCAAAGGGTCACAAATTTCAGAAGACTGAAATATTTCCAGTCTATCCTTTGTGTTCAGCTGTGGAAAAGCAACTTCAAGACAATAATCAGTCTGCTTACATTACAACTGGTCCCCTCATAAGTACATAGCCGAAGTGATCACATGAAGTATTGCGCGAAATTGGTACCCCCCCCCCCCCCGAAAAGCCGCTGTACTGGCATGGACACTTTACCTTTAATGTTGAAAGCGATTCACTTTTTTACATATACCAAGTGAATCAAAAAAGTGTTTAGATGTTAGAAAGCCTGTAGCTCTCAAAATATTTTTCAGATTCCTAGAAACTGATTATACCTGTGTAGCAAACATTGCAACTTAGATAAGAAAATTAGTTTTCCAAATCGGTTTTATCTTTCTCAAATTACAAGCGATTTTATAAAAACGCTTCATCTTAAAATTCTTCAAAACAGGCCTAAATTCCTTGATCAAATTTGCTAGCAATCTGCTCTCGTGATAATAGAAAATAAACAGAAAAAGGCTGAATGACAGTCTCAACTTGAGACCGTCGAGAGGGGGGGGGGGGGTAGCCAGGGTAGTTACCAGGGGGCCCGGGGGCCTTAGGGGCCCGCAAGGAAGTAGGCATGTATTTTTTCTTTGTTGTCAATTTTCCTTCAGGAAAGTATAGGAGGGCGTTTCCATCTAGAAACAGCGTTTGACAGTGCATAGGGGGGTGTGGCCTAAGGGGAAAAGGGCGTGGTAAAAAAAGGGCCCCTTCGGGGTTTCGCCCCTGGGGCCCTGGCCGTCTCTCGACGGCCCTGGTCTCAAGTGTATACCTGGTATACCTATTAATTGTTAAGCGATAAGATAGACAGATTGAATTTGATTACCTGTGGGGCTAACTTGCTACCATATTTGATCAAGGCTTTCGGACCTGTTTTGGATCATTTTGAATTGAAGCATTTTTATCAAATCGCTTGTAATTTGAGAACGATAGGACCGATTTTAGTAAACTAAATTTTCTTATCTAAGTTTAGCTGTTAGCTACACAGATATATTCAATTTCTAGGAATTTGATAAATGGTTTGAGAGCAACAGGCTTCAAAGGTTTGAACATTTTTCTGACTTACCCGGTATGTGAATTATTAAGTCAATGGTCTTGGCTCTTTGTCTTAGTCTTTGTGTTAGCTCTTTGTATATCAAAATGAGGATAAATTACGAAATTACATTTGACACATTACCTTGTAGAAGATTTTGTTTTCAATCATCTTTTTTGGATTTAATTTTACTTGAATTTCTTCTAAACTTCCAACCTAAAAAAATAATTTCAGCTCACAAATGTCGTTATTCAGAAATCGTCAGTTGCAAATGGAAGTAAACTGATCTTCGTTAATTGGGAAACATTTCCTTTTAAATAATTTCATGAGGCTCAAAATACAATAAACCAAGGAAAAAGGAACATTTGCAAAGTGCTTATCTATCTCAGATCACAAGGCATAGTTGAATAAACTGAACTCTAAATTAAGGAAATAGGAGGAGCTAAATCATCACGACAGACTGTATATAAGTACTAAAAAGAATTTTCAGACTCCCAATTGGTATTGAGTATATTAGCTGTAACTAGATCCATCTTTTGCTGTTTTTAAGCATTTGGTAATGAATCTGAAGCCCCATTTACAATGAGAAATTTTTGGCACGGCATTGATAAAAGTGTTACCCGAGGTAGTCCAATCATGAGCTAAAAATGGTAAGTACACAACAAATAACAGCACGGTTCAGATAAAAATCATACCTAGTGTAAAAGCTATGTGAAGCCAATGTTTTTGGTACGCGTGCAAAATTTCATCTGTGCCGTGCCAAGAGATTCTGTATTGTAGATGGAGCTCGCGCATCTCAATTAATTTGCCATCAGGGTTTTAAAATATGACAGCTGCGTTTGCCTCAAAGGCTTATTTTTAAACCAGCTTGTTTCTCACTGAAAGGGTTAAGTGCAAATTGCATTTTCGTAAGCCATATAACGTTGACTGTCAACGAAGAAATGTGCGTGTCAACTAGTTCAATCTTTAAGCTTTGTCATAATCAAGTAGGTTTTATGACAAGAATATTCTCAAAAAATGTGTAGAGAATAGTCAGTTCTACACTTAGTCACCTTTAGAGTTGACTTTGGTTGCTCTATCTTCAAATAGGTCTTGCTTGGAGAAAACCAAGATTCTATTCGTTGAGACTTCGTGATTTTCTTGTTATCAAGTGTATCATAATAGTTGCCATCTAGTTCATGCACAGCCTGAAAAGAGGGGGAAATGTTGGTCATGGTGATAGTTCTCGACTAGGAATCTAATCTATGACATCGGCCTGAAAGTATCAGTGAATTGTTCCATTAAATTTACTAGCAAATAGTAAAAGACCCCTGGGTATCAAATATGAAACTGATCTTAAACTTAAAATATGAAACTGACCTGAGCTGAAATGGTATCACTTTTGATAATCATAGAAGTCACTAAATGTGAATATGCAATCCAGCTAATGTTAAGTAGCAAAAAGAACTTTTTACGCCAAAGTCAGCATCAAGTCGAACAGTGTGCTCTAGAATATATGGTACAAAGCTACGTCGATACATCAGTGAAACGAAGTTGATTGTTTTTTGCAGCATGATTGTTCAAGCAATCGAAACATTTTTAGACTCTCTTTGGATGACATCAAATCGTTTCTTTAGAGAAAATATCTGTTATAGTAAATTACGCAAAAATACCTCTACATCAATGTACTTGGCATCTTCTGGCACATTCGGAAGGATGAATTCAAAGATGCCATTTTCAACGACTTTTTCGAAATCAAGGACAGTGTTCTGTCCATTGCTTTTTGCTGTGAATTTGATCTTCTTATTCAATGCAGGTTTGCCGTCATAGGTTTTGATGAAAACCTGCAAAATAGGAAAGGAACATATTTCAGATTAGGTTTATGATGGTTACAAAAATGATGGCTGAAAGTTATGATCTATCAATAAAAAGAAAGAAAGCGGGTTTTGATGTTTGAATTTTATAAAATCAAGTTGTGAAATTTGTAACATTTTCCTTTTCAATTTTCTTCGAAACGTTCAATAAATTAATTTCTCAAAATGATATAACTCTGCAAAAATGCCCATTGTAGAGTTACAAAAAATTACCTTGTTTCAAGAATCATTTCAAGCAACTCATTCGAAAAAAAGTATGACAGATGCAAAATTATATTTATGAATTTGAAGCATACGCTGTTAAAGAAACTACCAAAAACTTCTATTACAAAAGAACAAACCTTTCCACTAAAAGGAAATCCAGGCTTGAACTCGGCCATCTTAGAAAATGATAAGCTTATTTCTTGATGCGGCTTAACAAGAGTGATATTTTTTGTGGCATTAATTGTTACACCAGTTGCAGTTTCTGTGACTGAAACATTTCCAGACATGAACCCATTCCATGATGTATGCCAGTCATCTTTTACAGAAATGCCTGTGTCTAGAGTAATTTCAAGATCAAGGTCAGCACATCCCTGAATCTAGAAGAGAATTGCAACTTTTCTTAACCCATATCTAGGCTGTTTACTCTTTTTTCACGCGAAATTCTTTTTATGAGAAACAAAGATAGCTAATAATTTGAAGAGGTAAAAATGACACTCTGGAAATTGAATTTTCCAGATGGAACTGGCATTTTTCCCCCGGAACTGGGAATATCACTGGCAATAACAATAGACTGGGAATGGAATTTGATCACAGATCACATCATGCATATCGACAAAAAAATGACTGGGATTGAGGACCACCTTCATCACCCTCTTTAAAGGCAATGTTATGTTACACGATGACTTTCTCACTTTAAACTTGTCTGCAGTGGTGTTGAGACACAAGTTTCAGCAAGCGTTGCAGAGTGTAGCATGCCGAAACTAAAAGATAACTTGTTAGAATTCAGCTCAAGGCCGTACACAGCATAGGGGCAGCAGGGGCAGTTGCCCCCTCAAAATCTGAAGTAAACAATCAAATTTACTGTAATTTTGACCTGATTTGAGGAAATATTCCCTCTTTGCCCCCCTAGATATTTTGAGCTGTGTACGGCCATGATTTAGCTACGACCGTTGCAAGACAGTTTTATGAAGAGTAGAACTGATTTCTTTTCAGGCCCATAAAACTTTAATCCCTTTAATCTCAAACCAGCCGCCACTTGGAGGGCCACTGACCAAAGGAGGTCCAAACTGGTATGATAAAAAGTTCATGTGATTAAATATTTTCACACCAGCAACCAACGGCTAATCTTTGACGACAGATTCAAATTGTACTACTTTTATTAAAATTGGGTGCTCACTAAACGTGAAATTTATTCACAACTCGTTTTACTAATGGCAAAAAATCATGTGGCTTTAGAAAGAAGACTGCTAGAGTGTTCATGTATCAGCTTTATAACTGCTTATCTCACAAAATGTCTGGACATCAAAATCCCCATTCAGTTTTGACTTGCTGATCAAAGTCACCCTTGAAATCCTTTGATCACTTGTTCATGGCTGCAATATAAATGGAAAATAGCACAATGATCTTTCTTTTGTTGCATATTATACAGGGTGTCCCTAAAATGATTATGCTCCATTTATGTGGCTGCTATGGAGGTGCTGCATGTTCTATCGTTCAGTTCTTGATACAGTTGCATAGGATTCGTTTCAACTTATACTTTGAGACCTTGTTTTATCCAATCGGACCAGTGGTTGCTGATTTATGGCACAAGAAAGTCGAAAATATGATTTTCTCAAAAACAGCACTCTCTTTGTTCTCCAAAAATGTCGAAATCACGCAAATTTTGAATAAAAGGGTTCTAGCGTTGTATTTGAATATTTTCTCTACATTTGAAAATGGCTCAGAGGTTACTGTGTTATCAGTAAACACAACAATTAACCCTTTTTAAACTGCAGAAAAAGTTCCAGCACAGCACTAGAACCCCTTTCTTGCAGTATTTACTTGATCTTGGTATTATTGGAGAACAAAGAAAGTGCTGCTTTTGAAGCAATCGCATATTTTACTTTTGTGTGCAAGAAATCCGCAACCACCTGTCAGATTGACTAAACCAAGGTCTCAAACTACAAGTTGAAGCTTATCCTATGCAACTGTATCAAGAACTGGACAATATAACGCAAAGCTTCTCCGCATTAGCCACACAAATTCGGCACAATTGTTTTGGGACACCCTGTACTTCTGATGTACAATGTTCACATAAAAAGCTTTGTTACATTTCGCCATTCCTGATCGGAATTATGAAGAAAAAACGTCAAAAATTGATCAAAGGCACACTCTTTTGACAGTAGGGGTGTCGAAAAATAATACAAGAAGAAAGCCCTTACTCTCTTGGTTACAGTGCTGCAGAAATACTTCATTTTGCGCTTCCATGTACGACCACGGGCGTCGCTATAATAAATGAATCTTCCATTGTCATAATTGTGGCAGAAAGATGCTGTCAGCGTTCCGTCCACATCCTTTCCATAAGTATACCTGAAATAGTGAAGAAATTTAAATTTAAAATAAAGCAATAATGGAACAGGATAGAAAATTTGTCATTCAAAATATCTCATTCGAACTTATATATTTCAGCCTTGTACAGATCCAACGGTCACAAAATAGCTTGAATTATAGTCTTGTGGATCTTGTGGTATTCATTCTACCTACCCCCATCCGCCCCTTCGATGCTAAGACAGCATTGACGAGCTATAAAATAAATTAGATCCAAAATATTCACAAAAGTTATCCCCGATAGTTAACTTGAACATACAGCGTTAAAAATTATCCCCGATTGTTAACTTGAACATACAGGGTTAAAAGTTATCCCCGATTGTTAACTTGAACATACAGGGTTAAAAATTATCCCCGATAGTTAACTTGAACATACAGGGTTAAAAGTTATCCCTGATTGTTAACTTGAACATACAGCGTTAAAAGTTATCCCCGATAGTTAACTTAAACATACAGGGTTAAAATTCATAATTAAGTTGTAAATCAAGAACAACGCAACACAACAGCGACTATTGAACGATTAAAAATCATAGATGTATAGATACATAGATTGCCTATATTTCGTCCTGCCAGGCCATAAAATTTAACCCCGATAGTTAACTTGAAGACACAGGGTTAAAAGTTATCCCCGATAGTTAATTTGAACATATAGGCTTAAAAGTTATCCCCGATAGTTAACTTGAACAGATTGGGTGTCCCCAAAAAAAATTGTGTCACGTTTCTCGGGCTTTCTTGCAAAGAATGAAAAATAGCCTTGAATAACGGTTTCATCGTAATAAACCCACAAACGCAACATTATTAGACACTGTAATATGTGTAAAGAAAACTGTTAACTCCCGTCAATGAATAACAGCCAAATTAGTCTGTAACCAGGGAGAAACTGTTAATCTTACAAGAGAAACAACGAACAGGTACTACAAGGGTCCATAAAGCCCGGTAATAATAGAGTTAAAAATCTATAAAAAAAATGTCGGAGCTATCATACATATTTCACAATAATAAAGGTTAACATCATCGAAAATTCATGATTCGATTATCAAGAAACTTACTTCACACAAACTCTTGCATTGAACTTTCTCTTGTTGTAGTATAGGAAATTGGGCTCCTCGATCGTTACTTCGAATTTTGGTAAAACTGGAAAAGATATGTTTCAAAGCAATCAATATGGTTTTTAAGGAGTTATTAGTTGGGGCTATATCATATTTTCATGGAAATTCTAGCAAAATGAGGTTTTCTAATAATGTTTCCAGGACGCTACCTAAAAAATTTTTTGATGATATCAACAATCACAGATTTTGCGTATGCTTTTGAGAGCTCCATTTTCAATTGATTGTTTAAATTTCTAACAACAGGTTGTCCCAAAAAACTTTTGGGTCGTTTGACTGGCTGCTGCGGAGAAGCTGTAATTTCAGTTATCCCTTTTTACTTGCTGCCTATAAATGGCTTCAACTTAGAGTTTGGGACCTTGTTTGAGTAAATTGGACAAACAATTGCAGCGTTATGGTACAAGAAATCAAGAAGTGATTTAAAGAAATGCGTTGACTCGGGCTTCGAAGCAACTTCCAATTTATAACTTTCTTGTATCATAACGCCGCAATAGACAAATTCATCTAACACTGTGATCACGTGATTTTCCTCTTAAGGAAACTTCCTTTTCATACAAGTTAACCACGAAAAGCGTAATAGCTGTAGCAACAAATAAAGAGATGATTCCCCAAGTGCATGGTCATCTGACCTGAAGTAGGCATAAACAACACTAGCTGAATTTGTCTATTACTTGTCCGATTTACTCAAGCAAGGTCTCAAATTCTAAGTTGAAGCTTTTTCTACAACACAGTGTTAAAAATTAGACAATTTGAAATAAGCTTCTCCACAGCAACCATACAAACTGTAAAAATGCTTTTTGGTACTCCCTGTAGTTAAACTAGAATTTTCGCTAGCAAATGTCGACTTAGGTTTTGCTTCCTCAGTGTTTGTTTACATCACTGTCCCACATACCCTTTAAATATTGCCTTGAAAATATTAACCTTATGTATCAGGTCGGAGAATTGTCAAGATGCAGCAAAAGTCATCTAGTCACTAGGCCTGATGTGGAAAAAGTACACATTTATAGCAGTGATTACAAGTAAAATCCCTGTGTGTTCGTACCATACTTATCCACTTCAATTTTGACTTCTGTTGAAACATCCTGAATGAAAAAATTCAGATGTTACGACCTTCAAGTCATAAGAGGCAGCATTGATACTCATAGAATACTCATCTGATGTGTATAGGCAAGAGTCTAAGAAATAACTGAAAAAGGGCCTAGAACACTTAATCCAATTGTAAGGAATCTCCTCATACAGAACAATAGGCGGGACTTTTCATCCCTCTCAAGATTCAAATATTGAAGTTTTTCAATCCCATGGCAATAACTGTAAAGAAGATCTCTCTTACCCGTAAAAAAGTTTACTTTCTTTATGGTCCTGCGCGAGGATTTTCATTACGTGTTCAGGCCATTTTTCGAGCATGTCACAACCAACAAGTTTTTGTAAAATCGAGTTCACCTACCGGGTGACTCAAAAAAATTTCCCCTTGTTTGAAGAATTACTGCAGCAAAAGTAGTTGTGCTGTAATCATAAAATTGATTTTTCTAATAGCTAAAAGATTGAAGTATTATTTATATTTTTTGATAATTTTCAAAATAGTAGTACCTTCGAAAAGATTAAAAAAGTCAGGCATACAGAGCAGCCGGAAAATGGCCTAAAACGCACGATCAAATCTATTAGATCTTCTGAAATCCATTCGAAATCCTTTTGAGAATTAGCATAACTAATAAAATTATGAACTGAACCTGAGACGGAAACTGAAATTAATATCTTATTTATTGCTCTGAAAAAAGGAGTATTGAGAATAGTAAAACTGACAAATTGCAGTTCTTTTACTTCGAGATGCCTTTGATAGTACGTTTTAGGCTATTTTCTGGATGTTCTGCAAAACTAATTTTTTGAATCTTTCGAATTTACCACGGGATTACTTTTTGAAAATTGCCAAAAAAATACAAAAATACTTTGATCTTGTACCTATTAGAAAACCAATGTTGATGATTATAGCGCAAGTAAATTTGCTGCAATGATTTTTGGAATTGGGGGGACATTTTCTTGAGTCACCCGATATATTTTTCATTAACTACGCGAGAGAAATCACAAACATATTTCAGGCTTTCGGCTATGAAGCAGAATTCGATTCATTCAAATCCATTAAGTACTCTTGGTGCTGTAAATTTTCAACTTGTGGGAAGATTTGTTTTCGCTCATCTGGTATATTTCCAATCTTCAGAAAAATAGAAAAACAATCATAATGAAACTTCAGCCTTTCGGCTATCAGCTAACTTTGATTTATTCGAATTTATGAAGGGTTCTTTTCATAACAAATTTTCAAACTTTTTAAGTTCTTGTTTTCGCACCGGTGGTACAAATGTAAACTTGAAATCCTTTTGAAAATCCAAATTAAAGGTGCATTCAAGGGGTATTCAGAAGAGAAGAATTCTGGCTTTTATGCAACGTTTGATCCCAATTTTCTGGTGTCATACTTCTTTAGCAATAGACGTAATCGGCTATGGTTTGTTTAACCCTAATCCATATGGGCTTTTTTCAAGCTACCACCCCCTCTGAAAACAGCTTTAGACTAACCAGAATGCAATATAACTTGGCATGGCTATAGAGCAAGTAATTCGTAAAATCTAGCACAATTCGGGTGTGGTTGCCACGCCCTATGACGTCACAGTGACGCCATAAAGTTGAAAATTGACGAAAATCAGGTTCTCAAGTTAAATTTGAGTTTAAAGAAGTTTGTGCAGGAACTGAGTGCTGTTTTTGGTCTAGTTTGTCAAAATACTTACTGAAAAATGTTATTTTATTGTAAATAATGATTTTTGAATGATATTTTGGTAGAAATTATTCAATTCTGATGACATAATTTATGTTATGAATATGTTCCATGTAAAAATAGACAAAAAGAAGCGGCAAAATGGTGATAATCCATCACAAATGCATCATTGGAGTGTTTTAATGGAAGAAGGTGGAAATATTTAAAGAATTTGATAATTAGTTCGAAATGGCTGCCAAAATGACGTCATAATAAAAAATGCTGACGTCATCAAATTCAAGAAATTCTGGTATCAAATTAAAGCCCTTTGTTTGCTGATTCGTTTGAGATATAATACTTCATAATTTAAGCAAATTTTACCATTGAAATCATCGAAAACAACGCTTTTGCCGTTACCTGCTTCCAAATATGGGGATGCGCCACGTGACCTGCTTCCAAATATGGGGATGCCACGTGACCTGTGAGTTCTATTGTTCAACATTTTTTTCATCAAAATGTAGCTAATAGATAATTAGTAAAAGTCAGGGAGACTGGGGGACATAGCTGATGTCGTTTAAAAACGCAGCAAAAAAAACCTTGAAGGGGGGGGGGGGGTGGAATCCACCCTCCATATGGATTAGGGTTAAACCCAATTCAAGTCATGTGACCAAACTCTAAAGAAACAAAAAACATGTTATGTTGAATAAGAGATGTTGTATCAAGAGATTGATCACTTGACAAGAATTAGGTGCAAACAAACTTTAAGCTTGTTTCATACTCAACGTAAGAATCATAAAATTTGATATATTTAGCCATTCCCGATTCTTTTAAGTGTGAACATATTTTAATCGCGTCCCAGAAGTCCCCCACGATCGGCGACTTTATCGCAAGAATAGCAGTCATTTATATTTCTAAGCCTGGTTCACACTCATCGTAAGAATTGTCAGAATCGGGAATGTCGAGGATTCTTACGATTCTTTCGACAAGTGTGAACCAGGCTTTAGCCGCATATTACTTACCAGATTTACCCAAACAAGTTATTGTTATTAAAGTTATTTTCAAAAAAGTTACTGTTCCTCAGCAGTAACCATAAAAACAGCGAAAAAATTTTGCGACTTCCTGTAGAATCCCAAATATCATCTTTTTATAAGAAACCGCTTGTGAGAAACTGAGAGCTCAATTTTTGAAAAATTTAAAAACTGAGCTACCAGGATTTAAAAAACTAAAACGTTCTGCAATCTGCAACTTCAATTTTCCTAGGTCACCCAAAATTTTTTTAAACTGTCCAGTGTTGATAAATGTTTTGAAATTGTTTTGAGTGCGATTTCTGTTAATAATTGTTTTGAGATTTTAATAGGCACGTTTGAAGCACTTTGATAAAAATAATTTGTTTTACCTCCAAAGCATTAACAATTTAAGAACCTCATAAGAAACATTTGGTGGCAAAACATGCCTAAAATTTGAGAAACTGGCTGCCAATCCCGGACTTAAGTTTTTTCTAAAAATATGTGTATATGATATCACCTGATACTTTGCTGTGATTTTCCATTTCCCAAGCACTGGTTTTGTTGACAATGTTAGATCCAGGCTGATAAAACCTACAAAAAGACAGTTCCCTCATAATGTCATAACTGAATTCAGCCAGAGCTTAATTCAACATTTGATGTCAGTCACAGGAGAATGAATTCTTGAAAAACAAGGTTGGATAGGACATGAAAGCAGGATTTTTCTATTAAGAAGAACAATAAGCTGATTTGCAAGCGGATAAACAAAAGTTATGACCACTCTTTGCCTTTCAAGACCTTATTCTTAATTGACAGCCCATTCTTGTGCAATTTGAAATGCATCATTACACATTGCCACTACCGGATGAGATGGAAGAAGTATCAGTTTTTGACGTACTAAATGTCATTTCATTGTCGAAAAGCTAGCTTTTAGATATGAAAATTTATTTAACTAAAATACCGGGTGTCCTAAAACTATGTATACTGATTTGGTTGACCCTAGTGATGAGAATTTAACGAAAATCAATCCGAAAACATTTTTAAAACATACCTCGATAGTCAACTTGAACATAGATACCTTGTTTGTTGATATTGATGCTTTGAAAGTTAAAATATTAATCTTCAAAGGACAAATTTGTCTCAACCTCGAACCAGAGCTTTGGCGTTTGGGCCAAAGCAAATTCTTAAAGCACAGTGAATAAATCAACAATAGACTTGAAAAAATTTTAAACAGGAGAAGAAAAATTAAAAATTGCGAAGCAGATAGGTTTTAAAAAGTATATTTTACATGACACTTATCATCAAGGGAGCTCTAAAGTAAACTTCATTCATTTTAATATCAACAACTGATTTCACGACTTAGGCCAAAACGCCAAAGCTCTGGTTTGGAGGTCGAGGCAAATTTGTCCTTTGAAGATTAATATTTCAACTCTAAAAGCATCAATGTCAACAAACAAGGTATCTATGTTCAAGTTGACTATCGAGGTATTTTTTAAAATGTTTTCGGATTGATTTACGCTAAATTCTCATCGCTAGGGTCGACCAAATCTGTATACTTTTTTTTGGGACACCCGGTAGATAGGACCGTTCTGGAGTTATGCATGACTTTCCTTGAAAGATCGTCTTACTAAANTCAAGGGAGCTCTAAAGTAAACTTCATTCATTTTAATATCAACAACTGATTTCACGACTTAGGCCAAAACGCCAAAGCTCTGGTTTGGAGGTCGAGGCAAATTTGTCCTTTGAAGATTAATATTTCAACTCTAAAAGCATCAATGTCAACAAACAAGGTATCTATGTTCAAGTTGACTATCGAGGTATTTTTTAAAATGTTTTCGGATTGATTTACGCTAAATTCTCATCGCTAGGGTCGACCAAATCTGTATACTTTTTTTTGGGACACCCGGTAGATAGGACCGTTCTGGAGTTATGCATGACTTTCCTTGAAAGATCGTCTTACTAAAAACAGAATTTTTTCGGTGGCAGTTCGGTGGAAATTCTTCCACCGATAATCCAAAGTGGCGACAATATTGCCGGAGTTTTTCTACACAAAACGGTAGAGGTTTCAGATTTTCATGTCCTAAATCTCCGAAAAAATCGGCCACAGAAATTCCACGAGCTCCGCCGATTCTTTTGAGACGATCCCTAAGACCACATTTTGTCAGTAAAAGATGAAACAAAATGAACCAAAATGACCCATAACTCTAGAATGAAATATCTCATTTCAATGAAATCAATTCAAGCACCCAAGTCAGCCTTTCCTCTATAAAATGATACATAGTACTATGAGACTGTTGGATAACTCGTGATTTTACTTTTTTGCGAAAATCGGATACTTTTTTATTCAGCCTGTATTATTGTTCATGAAATCTAGTTTTCTTAAGTCTGTCCAGAAATAAAGGCTTCGTGGCAATAAAATTGAGATAAAATCCTACAAAATCAGCATAATAACTTAGATTATTTTCAACGAGGCCTTGATCGAAAGTTCAAACGAAACGGTAGGTTTATCTTTTGCACTTGGTTTTCAAATTGTGGAAAGGAGGTTAATAATTCAGTCGTTATCAATACCAAGGTTTTTGGAGTCAGCTACGAAAATTGCATACCTAGAAAACAGAAGGCAGTACTGTGCTGCCAACGGTTATGAATCAAGGCCCAGGACAGTTACATGTGGTATCCCCCAGGGTTCCTGTCTCGGCCCGCTTCTCTTCATAATATACCTAAATGACTTTGAAAAATGTTTGAAAGTTTCTAAGGCTGGTATGTATGCAGATGATACTCACGTGACCTTAACGTCTATGAATATTGAAGAACTAGTTCAGAAGGCACAAGAGGAGTTGATCAATATATCTGAATGGATGAGGTTAAATAAATTAAGTGCAAATCCTAAAAAAACAGAGTATATGATAATTGGGCACCCTCGTAGAATTAATAAAGTCGAGGTAAATGAAACATTGAGACTGAATGACTCAGAGATAAAACGAGTAAAAAAAACCAAATCACTAGGAGTCATTGTAGACGAAGGGCTTAACTGGGAAGAACAATTCAAAACTGTCAGAGGAAAAGTACGTGGAGGCCTAACATCTTTAAAAAAGCTGAAAAACATCCTCCCGCAATCTCAGTTAAGCAATGTATATCGTGCTCTTATAGAAAGTCACATGCGATATGCGGATGTTATTTGGGGTAGCCTCTCAAATTCAAGAAAGGAATCCCTTCAACGTCTGCAACACAGAGCAATTTCCATGATAGATACGTCCAAAATAAAAGACGATTGGTCAAATAATTTCCTACATGTCGAACAACTTATTACGTTTGATCGTGCAGTTATGGCCTATAAAATCATGAACAGACTCTGCCCAGAAAATCTTTGGAACAAATTCCAACAAAGATCACAATACTCCGGTTACAATACGCGATTCTGTAGAGATCTCCAGATTCCAAGGTACAATCTAGAGTATGCCAAAAAAGGATTTTCCTACTCAGCTCTTAAGGTCTGGAATGAAATCCCTATAAGTATCAGGGAACTTCCCACCTTGTGCCAATTTAAAAAGCAACTAAAAATACATTTGACGAGCTGAAAGCCAATTAAACACGACTCCCTGGAAGCACAGCACCTGTAATTAGATCAGAAGTGTTTTTTTGTATATGATATTAATTAGTAGAACTGTATATTTTTGTATTATTAAATAGTATATAGCTGAAGGGATATTGTGTATAAATAATTTAAAATGAAAATGAAAAAATTAAATATCTTAAAAGACCAATTGAGAGCCTCAAACGTGTAAAGAAAACTTGCTAAATAAGATTTAATTTACCTTCATCAAGCTCCTTCTTCTGCCACTGTACAATTCTTGAGCCTTTAGGGTTCTAAATAAAAATGTTTATCATCATTATGAGTTTTCTTTTAAAGGAAATACATAAGCTCAACACTGATGCATTTTAATGAAAACAAGTTTGAGCTGACAATGACTTCTGTAAATGATTTATATAAGGTCATATACATGCCATATAACGATGCCTAAAGACAGACCTGGTATCCATTTCAATAACTGACTGATTCAGCAGAGATCGTGTGACAGGATGAAAAGAAAATGGAAACGATCAATGAAAGGATGAAAAAATTAAGAATTTTATTACAGAAAAAACAAATTACTCTTCGGTGGGCTACAGGGTTTCACTCAGCTCATGGAAAATTATCAGTTTACAGTCTGATTAACTATCATTTAGCTTGCAAAACAAGTTGCTCATTTATGCCCTTTCTCGTTCAAAGTTAGAAAAAGAAGTTTTCGGGAAAGTTCTGTAATGCACAATGATCTGTTGTTGTCTAAAAAACAGCTCAAAAGGGGGTTACAAGAATAATGTCCCCTGGGACACCCCTCCGACATGAAACATGACTAAATAAATTAGCTCTGTGGTTATGAACCAAACCAAGTTTCAAAATTTCTCCATGAGATGAGTGAACAGTCTGTACATGCTGTATTTGCCACCAGCGGCTCAGCCCGAAGCCATTCAGAAAGTACGCATCTATGATATAAATTAAAAATTCTAATCCTCCAAATTGTTTGCGTCTCGCGAATCAGAACCAAAATACGTACCATTATCGCAATGTCGGCAACCTGAAAACACAAAGAAAATGACTTGAAGTTATTTTAAAAGTGAAAAGACAACAAAATGAAGACAAGAAAAGCAATTATAATTTGCAATGGCATTTTCGATTCTCATTAAATGTCATCCTTTATAGAGATAGCTATTGTTAGAGCGGTAATTCCTTATCAATGATAAGTTTTTGGTGTACAATATGCATTTTTTTTTTAACATTGTAGTTGACAGACGATCTGAATATAGACCTCTTAGCTATTCTGCAAAAGAGTCTGGAACGCGCGATACTTTTGTACATTTTTGACTCACGTGTACAAAGTACAAGTGGAGTCTATAGGATGATAGGGAAATTTCGTGTTTCCTGTCTCCTGTCTTCTGTGGTCTAATTGGGTATTGTTTTTGAACAGACAGCGATTGTCTGGTCGATTGTTTTTGAACAAACAAAGCTTGTGATCATGCCTTGCGATATTACTTGTCTCCAGTGCAATAATTGTTCGAAAGCTCTGCTTGATTGGGGGAAAGGACAGGCCAAACAAATAGGATTTATGTCTGTGTCATGGCTAACTGACTTCAATTCAAATTCAAAAGTAATTACGTAAATATGCAAATGATCAAAACAAATTCTTTCTTTTACCACAATGGGCTGTTCAGTTTATTGGGTGCACAATATCAGGTATCATTTCATTTCATATTCGAGTATGATTATTGCCGAGCCTCGAGCATTCGAAGTTAAAAAAAAATCACTACTTTTGAGCCGTTTGACCGATTTTCGCGCAGTAAACGGCCGCGGCAAGGTAAAATTCGACGTAAATCGATATTCTTTACCTATTCCAAGTATTATTTCACAATTATTTCCAAAAACCGTCGAAAAACAAGCCATCAACGCCTTAACCACTACACCAGCTAGCCTTGCTAACGTAGAGGTAAAAAGGATAATGGCTGTTTATGCTTGCTTGCATTCAAGTAAGGATATGGAATATCAATACCACCTCTAATTGACTCATTGTTGCTGAAATCAGTAATGACGTCAATGTTAACATTGACGGGCTTTCTCGGAATCTGATTGCAAGAATATACAGAGTTGAGGGCAATTGGACACCTTGTACACCTAAGAAGTAGCCCTATAAATTTTCCGTCGTAGCTCAGGAACAATGGAACAGAGTTTGAATGCTGCCTTTTCAGATATGCACTTTGATTTTAGCTAGAAACTAACTTCCCCATACTTTTTCATTGACATTTTTTACAGCTTTTGAAGGTTTAAATAACGTCCTCAAAGAACATTTTCAAGGCTTGTCAAGTCTATGAACTTTTTCTTGAGGGTTTCATTTTTTATAAAAATTGTTCTTGTTTTTAGAAGCAATTGTAGTTTTTGAACGCTGAAAAACATTGCTATGTAATGAGATTTTCTAAAAATGATATATCTCCTACGACCTTCTCAATAATAAAATCACGTGAGTCCCCCCAAGGGTCCTTTGATTATTTGAAAGGTTTGATTTCGAAATTCGTCAGATTTAGAAAATTTATAAAACTACCGCTTGAAAATACCAAACTCTCGTAGACTAGCAAAAATGTCTATTCTTGAAAATAGCAATCAATATTTACGACAGCCGTTGATTTGCATTCGTAACTTAGATTCCTGGAGGGAGGGGGTAGCTTCAATAGACAGATCATGGGGGTGTTGCCATTTTGACTTGTGAAACACAACCTAAAATGTATAAATTTTAAAAAACCGTACCCACAAATTTACAGTCCATACAAAATGCATACTTTCCGTCTTCAGGAAAATATTTGAAAAATTGATGCGCCAGCGCCTATCCCGATTTCTTGAAGTTTGTGAGGTTTTATTCTATATGCAGTTTCGATTTCGCACAGGTCACTCAACTGATCATGCACTTGTCAGTTTAACTGAAACCATAACATCTTCATTGGAATGAAATAGATTTCGCTGCGGAATTTATATTGATTTTCAAAAGGCTTTTGATACTGTAAATCATGATATAATTCTGAAAAAGTTGGAATACTATGGTATCAGAGGCACTGCTCTAAGTTGGTTGCAATCTTATCTAGGTAGTCGCATGCAGTTTGTTTCAATTAATGGTCATTCTTCGTTTCTTTCCAACGTATCATGTGGTATCTCACAAGGATCAGTTCTTGGCCCATTGTTATTTCTTATCTACCTTAATGACCTACCAAATTCATCAAAATTGCTATCTTTTTTCCTCTTTGCTGATGACACTAACATATTCTGTGAGTCTGATTATCTTGAACTGCTTACAAAAAAGGCTTGACTCAAATAAGCTTGAACATAATATTGAGAAGACAAATTTTGTATTATTTCACTCCCCCAGAAAGAAATTGACAAAATACACCAATCTCAAAATTGGTAAACAGAATCTCTTAAAAATACCACTTTGTACGGCCTTCAAACAATGCAGTATTTAGGTTCAAAACTCTGGAACACTCTTCCAATGTTCATACGCGTTGCTAGCACTACTATATACTTTTTCGTTCGAAATTGAAAACTTACTTCCTTGATTCATATTCACAAAACTAACTAGCTATGTAAACCACACCTGACAAACCCCATTAAGGCTCATCTGTTTATTCGTTATATCATCTGATATCTTTGTTTTTAATCTAAAACATAAAATTTTCTTTTAGGTCTGTTTTTATGGGAGGGTGCTCTCTCTTGATTAGTTTACCTACTTAGAGAACTCCTCCTTAATCTATCAATCTTAAATGCAATCATGTACAGTAATTTATTTCCAGTATTGTTAGTTTTTAGTTCTTAGTGTTATCATGTATTTAGTTGTAGAGCATTTGTGTTGAATTGTATCTAGGATTGATTGATACTGAACGAAACTGAAACTGAAATAAACCCGAAAATTGTGACAAAATTCCAAGTTTGATAAAGTATATGAAATTAGATCAAGTTAAATATCCTAAAGTTTTATGTTTGAACATGATGCCCCAAAATGTATGGCTATTTGTAATCTTACCAAAAGTGATACCCTAAAATTTATTTTCTGCCTGAGAAAAGGCACCCAAAAGATGGCACGACCTGTAATAGCATGTATGGAAGTTACACCCCTCGCATTCTTAGAATAGCCACTCCTTGAGTAATGGCAAATTCCTAAAATAATGTCCTTTAAGAGAATTCATGGATATGCATGCAAACAGATGGTTCAAATATTTACCTTTCCTTTTGCTGGCTTTAAATCAGGCGTAGTAATGACGATCACTCGGAATCGAACTAGAATCAAAATAAAACAAGTATGCAAGAGTAGCTAATGTCGACAAAAAAAGACATCAGATCTTTAAAAAGAATAGTTCAAATGGCTATAACATCTTTCTTTTGATTGAATGGCTTGAAAGAAATTTTAACTATTTTTCTATAATTCTACCATTGGGCTTTTCTGAAATCCTAAATACTTTCGAAATTATAGCTTATTATATATTTCAACTCTGTTGAGAATGTGGCGTCATCAACGTCTAAACCGTAAATCAGAAGAGTGAAAGACATGTGCTTGACACAATATTTTAGACATTCATAAGCTATGGTTTTCTTGAAAATTATATCATGTTTCCTATAAAATTTTGGAAAATATGATGACTTTAATTTTTTTCAAAACTTCTCTTGAATTCTTACAAAAAAGAAGAAAACACTCTGATTCTAAAAATATTGAAGATTTCAGAAAAGTCTAAAGTAGAATTATAGTAAAGTAGCCTAAGTTCCTTTGAAGACATTCATTCGAAAGGAAGAAGTAATAGCCAGTTAAACTAGCCTTTTTGAAGATTTGAGGCTTATGGACTATGTTAGAGAAACAAATGTGAGATCTACAAAAACAACGAATTGTCATCATTTTCCGTTCATCTTTGAATGGTAGCCATATTTCGAGCCTCCAAGCAACTGAGCTTGAGCTTCTACAAGAGCTAATGATTATTCTGTACGTTTAACGACTACATGCTACGTTTCACCACCTAAAAATTCTTTTCTCTGTAACGTTGTACAAATATATGCTTTTAAAGAAGAATCAGAGCTGCTTGTTTAGAGGGGCTGGATAAGAATACGCAAATGAATCCACCGTTTGTGCATCAAATATCGCATTTTGAAAAGAAAGAGAAACTCCTTTTCCAAACCTAACCCTCGCCCAAACCCTTACCCCATGACACATAGCTTGCCCATATTGAAAGCTGGTCCGCTAAAGTTTCGACTAGACGAAATTCCTTTTGATTAGGAAAATTCAAAAGAACAGATCGTTATCATGATACACGCTGATCTTTGGGTGAAAGATCATATAAAAGACATAATGGAAATCCATTTAGATCTCGGCAATCGGAAAATATATGAAGATTTGTAGATTTCATTTGTGTCAGAACAGAGAACAAGGATTTATCTCCAAGATGAACTGTTCATTTTGAATTTACGTGAAGTAGTCCCAACAATCTCAGATATGCTGACGATACGGTACTTCTGGCAACATCAATAGATGACCTCCAAGACATACTGGAAGCAGTTAATATAGTTAACATAGAAGGAGAGTAGTACGAGATGAAAATGAATATAGGTAAAAAGAAATAAATGATTCTGAGCAAGAAGGAAGATAAGAGACAGACGAATTTGAAGTTAAATGATGAGCCTAGAACAAGTAATAGATTTACATACCTAGGACAACTCCTCGCAAGTAATGGAAAATCGGATGATGAAATCAAGAGAAGAATTGAGATAGCACGAAGCGCGTTCGGGAATATGTCAAACATACTAACTTCTAGAGATCTGACAATCAAAATAAGGAAAAGACTAGTTAACTGTTACGGTGCAGAAACATGGTCTATATCGAAGAATATGATGGACAGGATAAGAGCCTTTGAGATGTGGGTTTGGCGCAAAATACAGAGGATTTCGTGGCAAAGCCATACTAAAAATGAAACAGTACTAGAAAGAATAGGAGAGAAAAGAAAGATCATGTAACTTATCATGTCAAGGAAACTAACATTTTTCGGTCACTTAATAAGGAGAGACAATTTACACTGTGTCATACTAGAAGGACGAATACCATCAAAAAAAAGACCCAGAGGAAGACCAAGAATTATGTGGATGGACAACATCGGAGAATGGGTGGGAAGGAAACATTATGGATAGTTTGTGAGGAAGCTCAAGATCGAGAAAAATGGAGACAATTCATAGCAGCCTACCTACAACGAGTAGACGGCACATGAGAAGAAGTCCCAATAATAATGATCATACAAAAATTGACAAATCAGAGATTTCTCAGAGGATTTCTTATCCAGCCCCTATGAATTCTTGAAATTATCGACAACAAAATTAATTTTCAGAAGTGGCAAGGGATATATTTAAAACATATTAAAATGGATCGTGGGCTCAAATCCTGCAAGAATCATTTAATTTCAAACTTATTTTCGTTTCAACTTTGACAAATTTCTGAATGATAATTATGATAAACAGATGCAAATGGCAATAAAGAAGCTAAATAATAAATAATAAATAATTCTCAAGGTATATGAACAAACCTTTTTCGCCAGGTTTATAAACTGGTTTATCGGTTTGGATAAAAACTTTAGTTCCTGTTGTTTCTATGTGAATCTTTTTGCTATCTTCGAAGTTCAGTCCTCCAGATCCTGTGATTTTCAATGTTACCTTGTCACCTTTAAAGTCTTTTGGCACCTTCATAAGAAGAAAACCAATCGTACTTCATTTCAAATATGGCAATTTGCAGGAAAGGTTGATAAATTGTTTATTCATGAAAACAATGATACATTATGAGGGTCTCGATTTTGAAGATTCCTCAAACAGGCATAATAATTTCTTAACATTTGCTACTTTTCAGCTTCACGATAATGGCGATCACACTGCCCGACCATAATATCGTCTTGGGAGCAAAAAGGATACAGTATTGGTGCTGTAGAAACCAGTTGGAAAGACAATTTCAAGTGCAAGAATTAAAGGGAATCTAAGCATATATATGCATTTCATAAGAAAAGTGGCTTGAGCTACAACCATATATGCTTTTTGCATTCATCCATACAAAATTACAAGGAGAAAATAATTACTACAATAACAATAACAATAACAATATCACAGAGAGCATTAAATACATATCTACTCTGTGGCCTTACATAAAAGCACAAGAGTGAAAATAAGGGCTATAAAAGAAATAATGATGTAGCCTGAGAAGGAAGATCGATATTTAAGAAGCTCAATGACGACAACCTAACGACATACAAATTTCAGTCCGAAATTTCGACTAGCTAGCTGGAAGTCGATTCGACCTTGAATTCGAATGCAACATTGTTCGAAAGGAAACCTTTCCAAAGCAGAAAAAGTAGAGTTCTGCTTCGAATTGAAGTTTTAATTAAAGATTTGCTTTCGAATTACAAAATTTTCCTATTTGTTTACATTGAATACTTGGTCTGAACTTTACCACAGCTAGCTAGTCGAAACTGTAGACCGAAATTTTTACATCGATTGGTCGTCATCAGGGAGCTTTTTACCAGCATGTTTTGCGCAGTCGCCGTCTTTAGCGTTATTGTATATTAAATTGTTCAATGGAAACAATCGGTCGTATAAATATGCCTTAACCCTAATCCATATGGGCTTTTTTCAAGCTACCAATTATGGGGGGGGTGCTTTCCACCCCCCATCTGAAAACAACCTTAGACTCACCAGAATTCAGTATAACTTGGCACAGTTATAGAGCAAGTAATATGCAACATGTAGCACAATTTGGGTGTGGTTGCCACGCCCTATGACGTCACAGTGACTCAAGTTAAAAGGTTCTCAAGTTAAATTTGAGTTGAACGAAGATGTGGAAGGAACTGTATGCGGTTTTTGGTCTAGTTTGTCAAAATACTTGCGGAAAAATGTTATTTTATTGTAAATAGCGATTTTCGAATGATATTTTGGTAGAAATTATTCAATTCTGATAACGTAATTTATGTTATCAATTTGTTCCATGTAAAAATAGACAAAAAGAAGCGACACAATGGTGATAATCCATCACAAATGCATCATTGGAGTGTTTTTAATGAAAAAAGGCGGAAAATATTTAAAAAAATTGCTAATTAGCCCAAAATGGCGGCCAAAATGACGTCATAATAAAAAATGCTGACGTCATCAAATTCCAGAAATTCCGGTATCAAATTAAAGCCCTTTGTTTGCTGATTCGTTTGATGTATAATAATTCATAATTTAAACGATTTTGCTGTTACCTGCTTCCAAATATGGGCATGTCACGTGATCTGTGAGTTCTATTGTTCAAATTTTTTTCATCAAAATGTAGCTAATAGATAATTAGTAAAAGTCAGGGAGACTGGGGTGACATAGCTGATGTCGTTTAAAAACGCGGCACATAAAACCTTGAGGATGGGGGTGGAATCCACCCCCCCCCATATGGATTAGGGTTAACGTAAAAGCACTAAAATCGCTTTGTTTTGATCTTCTGTTAATATTTCATCACTTTTAAGACTGCCTTATGCTTCGATTCCCTATAAGTCTGGCTCTTACGAAAGCAAAGTTTAGTTTATAGGGATATAAAGCATACAAAGAAAGGGAAATTACCAGCTTACCTTGATAATTATCTTTTTTACGACGGTACCAGTGGAGCCTAGAAAAGAAAGACGCACACAATCAATCGTTAATTACTTTTCATTAAACCTATAGTGGTTGGGCTACCTGACAAGTCATAATTTGTTTGGAGGAGGGGGGGGGGCAAAACATCCCCTACCTAATTCTTGACTGATAATAGGTAGAACAACCAGATTTGGTCTGCTAATAGCTCCAGGCATGTACTTTTTAAAAGTATAAATAGTAGCTTTGGTCAAGAAAAGCGGAAAAATCAGCCAAAATCAGGAGAAATGCGATAATATGAAACTAAGACTCCGTTTACACGGCAGCGGATCACTTTTGATCCGATACAAAAAGTTTTGCGGATCAGCCTCCCGTTTATACGAGCTCGAAGTGATCCGATACACTTCTGCTCCGCTATCCGCATCAATTTTGATCCTGCTACGAAAGCGAACTCGCTTTGTATCGGATCACTTTTGTATCGGATCACTTCTGCTCTGCACCGTGTAAACGCAAGTGATCCGCACACTGATCT
>REGM01000071.1:1014304-1030289 GCA_004194415.1 Aurelia aurita | reverse complement strand
CCCCCCCCCCCCCTCTATAAATCGCCTTAGACTAAATGGGAAATCATTCAAAACTGGCAAGGGCGTAGTGCTAACCATTCTTTACAGATTGGCAGATTTGGGTGTGGCCATCTCATTAGATGACGTCACTATAACGTCATAATTGATTTCGTCGGTCACTTAGGGTCGACGAAATGAAGACAGTTTTTTGCAAATGATATACTATGTCTCACCGTAAGTAAATTTGAATTGCAGTCTTTTTTCGTCACATCCTCTGTAAATAACAATTTTTGTCCCGACGAAAGGATTAAAAAGTCCCCAGTATGGATGTATGCACTTCCCTGTTGCAATGTGTCTCACTGAAAACTGGTCAGTCTGCACAAATCTTGAATTACTTGAATTACATTCATCACTGAGATAAATGACTGCATCATCATATGTGCTCTCTGGCATCGCACATTGTCCAGTTTTGACATGCTTCAGATGTCCCCCTGATGTCAGGATGAATGTTTCGTTACAGTGTCTCGATAACTCTAAGCGGTCACTTCTGGTGTCAACAGCAACGCATAAGCCATTATGATGTTTGATAACGAACTCATCTTTTCTCGATTGGGACACTAAAATCAGACAAGAATTCTTTTTTTTACTTACTTCAGTTCTCTTTGATTTGTAGTTACTGGGTCAGAAAGGCAACTTTCATGTTTTGAAAAATCAATCATAAGTGCCAAGGAGTTATTTTTGACATTTTGCAAGTCTTGAAATGGCTTTGAATCTGTGCTTGTATGGGTTCAAAATTTTTAAATTGGCGTAAAGAGGTCGGTGTAAAATTTAGTGACCTATTTCTTTGAATCGAATGGTTTGAAAGAAACTTGAGCTACTTTGCTATAATTCTACCATTGGACTTTTCAGACATCTTCAATATTTTCGAAATTAAAGCGTGTTTCATACCTCAACTCATTGAGGATGAGAAGTCATCAAATTTTTAAATTGCAAACCAGAAGAGTGAAAGACTTTTGCTTGATACCATATTGTAGATGTTCATAAACTATGTTTTTCTGGAAAATTATTCGATGTTTTCTCAAAAATGTTAGAAAAAGTTTTAGGTTTTTTTCAAAAGATTTCTTGAATTCTGAAAAAAGAAGAAAGCCTCTGAAAATATTAAAAATTTCTGAAAAGTCCAACGGTGGAATTATTATAAAGTAACTAAAGTTTTTTTGAAACCATTCCATTCACAGAAATAGCTCACAGAATTTTACACCAACCTTTTTAAAGATTTGGAACCAATGCTGTGCTTGTAGAAGCTATCTATTTTCGAAGCATACTCTGAAATCAGGAGGAACGATTATCCCCTTTCAGCGTATGATTAAAAATAAGTAGCTTCTACAAGCACAAATTCAAAGCCATTTCAAGACTTTGCAATATGTCAAAAATTTATCCTTAGGACAATTGTATATAAATAAATTTTTATGATCTGTAATCTAATCAAATTTTGATTTAACTCTTCTCTTGTGTTACTACGCAATTTCTTGACAATTCTTTTGTCGGAAATCAGCCTAAATCGATCGAAAAGTATCGGTCAACACTTCTAAGTGATACATTTAGTGCAAAAATTTTCGGAGGATAAAGTTTCGGACAATAAACTTCGGCGACAATATTTTCGGACACATTTTTGGGATTTCGGACAAATTAATTGTCGGACAAAACTTTGACCAGTCTTTTGAATCATTTAAGCAAAACCACGTCAGGTTTTAGATTTATTGAAACGAAACACCTTTATAAAGTTTGGGATAGAGCCCTATATCATGTCTCAAACGAAAGTCTTTTCTCACATAAAACTTTCTGAAATAGAAGAGCAATGAAAAAAGTCATTAATTTCTTGTTAAATTCGTATTGGTCAATTTTTTATACTCACTTATATTTGTTTATGAGTTTAAATCTGCAAATGGTTCTCCTGGCTCAATTNCTAAATCGATCGAAAAGTATCGGTCAACACTTCTAAGTGATACATTTAGTGCAAAAATTTTCGGAGGATAAAGTTTCGGACAATAAACTTCGGCGACAATATTTTCGGACACATTTTTGGGATTTCGGACAAATTAATTGTCGGACAAAACTTTGACCAGTCTTTTGAATCATTTAAGCAAAACCACGTCAGGTTTTAGATTTATTGAAACGAAACACCTTTATAAAGTTTGGGATAGAGCCCTATATCATGTCTCAAACGAAAGTCTTTTCTCACATAAAACTTTCTGAAATAGAAGAGCAATGAAAAAAGTCATTAATTTCTTGTTAAATTCGTATTGGTCAATTTTTTATACTCACTTATATTTGTTTATGAGTTTAAATCTGCAAATGGTTCTCCTGGCTCAATTTCTAGTTCGATAACATCATCAAATCTTATCAACACAATTAAGCATATGCAATCGTACAAAAAAGTGACAGTGACTTTTAATAGATGATGAAGTGGACTTGCCTAATTCGTCTTGCACGAAAGTGGACTTGCGTAAGTCATCTTTCTTTCTAACAAGACGAATTGGGCAAGTCCAACGACAAAGAGCACGATGATGCTACTGTTTAGACTAATATTTGCTTGGAAACATACAGTTTTCAAAACATTTACATCTTTCGTGTAATGATTGAGATTCGGTTTCAAATTTCTTGCTTTGGTTCCTATTTTTGTAATTCAAGTCACACTGCGCATGCGCATATCTACGCACAAATTTTTGGCGTTACAAATTTTCGGACAACTCCATATTTCGTACAAATAAATTTTCGGACAAATCAATGTTTGTACTTAATGTAGGCAGGAAAATGGAAAATATCTTCGAAAAAACTTAGGAAGTTAGAAATGGATTTTTTATCATCATTGCACGCGTGCAGTGTAGTTTTGGATGCAACGCAAATTATCATTTCTATCAATACAAAATTCTTGGTTAAAAATCAAAGAGAGTGAGAATTTGGATTTTAGCGACTAAAGTTTAAATTGACAAATTAATCTAGGCATCATTTATCATTGTCTCTCCAAAGTGAATCTGGGGAAACAGGAGGTTAACCAAAGAAAAAAGCAATATTAGCGATGAATATTTACATCTCCCTGAAGAAAACTCACTGCCCAGCCCTACAAAGAAGACAAATTTTCTCAAAACTATGACTTTGATCTTATCATGACAGACGTCATCATATTTCTTATGGTGGGTGAGACAAACTCATCCTAGAAAGTAAAGAAACAAGATTTATATCCTTTTTTGTCTTTAGACGATGGTTGTTCTTATTGCCATAATTTGTTTTCATATTAAAAACAGCTTAAAATGTTATTTTCTGAAAACAAATTTGCAAAAAGTCCCAAAGAATTATCAGTTTTTCTTAATCTTTTTAGTTATTATGCATTTCTGCCTAGAATTCATCAAAGCAAGTTTTTTTATAAAGATCGCCGGTATTTATTTACTCAAGAAGTAAACAAACCTTTATCTGTCTTGGTAAGTGGGGTTGTGGCTGTAAAATGAAACATATTTGAAGAAAAAGTACAGCAAATACTTTTGCAAAAGAAACTCTTTTCGATAAAACAATGGAATATATGCCAGGACAAATGCTTTTAAGTTGAGTCGTCCAACTGGTGATTGCTATCTTTTCCTGAGGAACCCATCAAGTGGTTCTTGTTAGTAAACTCGTACAATGATAAACTCGTACAATAGATAATGGTGCTAGAATTGCTACATTCGTACAGCGTACAGTTATTGCAAGTTGTAGGCAGAATATAGTTCACATGCTATTTGGAGAAATCTTACATGTTCATAGACCAACAACATAAGGTTTAAACTAAACTTAACATAAAACAAATACTTATATTGCATACAAGTTAAAGAATATAGATGCTAGGTAGGTAGTTCAAAATTAGGCACAATAATTGTAGAGCTCTATAGCAAATATCTTGTCAAACTAGGGTAAGCAAGATTTAGCTTTTGGGACATTACTCAATCGCATTGAAAAATATCGTCTGAAAATGTAACTATTTGTTATTAGGCTTTCAAAAATCTCGATGATAGCTTGGATGAAATCTATTACTTATAACAACAAATCTTTTTCCCAATTCTAAACACAAGCCTCTGTCAAGATTCTGCTGAAATACAGTTACTTCAGCAATTCAATTTTGTTTTCTCGATAACAATTATGACAGGCTTTTTTGATTTGACGGCAGCGTAAAAATTTAGGCTTTTTTCAAAGAATTTTTTGCGGCCTAGAAATTTTGCCAAAAATTTCCTGGTTCCCCTGCTCCCACACTTTATCGGTCTCTGCCTTTCCGTCTCAAATTCCATTTCAGTTTCAAATTCAGTTTCGGTTTCAAATTCAGTTCCAGTTTCAGTTTCAAATTCAGTTTCAAATTCAGTTTCGGTTTCAAATTCAGTTTCATTTTCAGTTTCCTTTTCAGTTTCAGTTTCAAATTCAGTTCGTTTCCGTTTCAGTTTCTGTTTTCAAATTCAGTCTCCGTTTCAGTTTAAATTCAGTTTCAGTTTCAGTTTCAGTTTCAGTTTCAGTTTCAGTTTCAGTTTCAGTTTCAGTTTCAGTTTCAGTTTAAAATTCAATTTCAATTTCAGTTCCAATTTCAGTTTCACTAGTCGTAAAGATCAGGGTCTACAGTCCAATGTGGTTTTTATTGCAAGATGAACTTTCCTTGCATTTGAAAAATTTCAGTCATGAGGAAAGCGATGACAATTCAATGCACAGTGAACACCAGCTTTATGGTGGTGCGATGCAAAAAACTTTTGAAACAACAAACCTGCATCCTCGGGAGAAAATGTAACACTTCTTTCTGCTATTTTGTCATTGCCCTTAGTCAATTTCGCCTTGATAACTGTTCTTGCAGAGATGTTGAACAGAGTCACCGATATCTCTTCAGCAGAACCAGCTCTGTAGACCTGTGGTGTGACGATCAAGTATTTGCTGCAATGAAAAAGTTAGGTTAAGATTAAACTTGCAGAGTTGATACTGGTAAGTTGATCCCGTAGAGAAAATGGGAGCTGTGATTTGATTTAGACAAGTTCGTGTATACTCTGACTGGGATTATAGCTGATGTGAAAGGATTTCGTCAATTAAGACTTGGAAAAGTAGCAGCAGAAAGAAGGAGGTCAACAGTCAAAGTTGCTGAAAGAGAAATACAGAATGCTCGGCAAATAACTTTTCAATGAATGCACTGCGACTAAAGAAGGTGGCTTTCTAAGAGAACTAAAACTTGAGTATGAACAGAGAAACACGCAAGCGATGAACAGTAGATAACAGAACTGTGTAGAAAGAGAACATGCTCATATCTGGGTGTGTCAAAGGAAAAGATAAAAGCATGATTGCGAAAAGATGCTATCATGAATCGCTGGGCTGAATATATTGGTATGAACTTTACCAAAGATGAGCAAAGCGTTGGGCGAATCTTGCCAGCTGTTTATTCACAAACAGTCGCTGACCCGGTGGTTTCCCCAATGGTAGTAGCTTTTTAGATACACATGCAACTGGTAATTGATGGACCAATAATGGGTCATGTGGTAGCATCTAGTAATGAAAATTTTCTGCAAGGGGTGTTCCATAATTTTCTACTGTAAAAAGTTATGAAACAATGCAAGAAAACTTCAAACTTCATTGATTGTCATGGCGAGGAGGGAACTAAGTTGAAATCTTATTATTGTCGAGAATCTTAGAGTACCCCCAATTGGTAGTATGTACTGCATTTTACAAAAAGGGCAATTGGTAGCCATTCGGTAAGACCCTTCAACCTACTGGACACCCCTGTTAGGCCATAATGGGAGTACTCCTCCCCCCGGGGCTAGAGAGCACAAAGCTGTGAAGAAACCTGTGAAGAAATGGCCTTTGATTATATTTGCAGTGTCGTGTACTTTTCTTGTCTAAAATTTTATAGTTAGTTTGAGGAAATGTAACGATAACTTAGTTTTTACGACAGACGAGACTTGAAGTCAGCAAACGTGTCCAGATTCTGTGGACATAAATAAGGGACTGTATTAGAACCTACCATACCTACGCATTTCTCGCCAAAAGGGGGCGCCAAGCTGCGCCAAGCTGAGTTTTCATCGTGAAGGGGGGGGGGCAATTCCCCACCCCCCTAAATCCGCCACTGCCTACCATACCTACCATAAAACAAAACAAAAAATACACTCTCAGCTGTGCAAGCAAGTTTTATGCTTCACAAAGGACAAAAGGAGTGCCTTTCTTCTGCATCGTCAAAAAAAACGCTTCAAGTGTGAAATTTGTATATTAAAGGTAATGTGTCCATGTAAGTACAGAAACGTATACATTCTGTCAAAATATGCTGATGCAATGCTGACGAAGAGCCTCGAAGAGCGCACTGTGATTGGTAGAATCTAACTGATCACATGTAGATCGCTAGCAGATCACGTGCAAACTAAGATTGAAATTTGTCAACATGGCTGCCTGCTGTGAAGCCTCTATGCGTGTGGCACTGAGCTTGGGAACGGAAGATCGAGATCGAGAGCTGCTGAATTTAAAAGAAAGATTTTTACAGAGTGCGTGATTATTAAAGTATCTATATACGAAATATCTATTTGCTTCAGTGGCTGTTAGACTTTATGAAGCCATAATTTCAGAGCCGTGTTCGGCTGTTCAGAGCGACAACATGAAACATGGCTAGGCCCTCTCTGCCGTCCTCAAGCCTCGTCGATTTTGGCAAAGCATGGTCAGCAGGTTGGGGAGACGAACTCGAAAAACCTTTGTCCGAAAACAAAAGAATCTTGGCCTATCACCAACGACCCAAAAGTTGTCGGTCATGCGCATGTCAAGTAGGCTTTAGCATTGAATTGCATTGCTTGTGTAATTAGCCAATCAGCGATTGATATTAGTGCTCCTGTGCAAGGTACTGTGCAGCGGCAACACAAATTTCCGGGAAAACCATCAGGCCTTATTTACTTCACAACTGTCAGTGCTGTTCTGCTCTTATCTGGGTATACTTCTGTTTGCATCTTTAATTTCTATTTGACAGTTGTTCTCCATATAGTAGTGGCAGATAGGCCACAACAAAAATTAAGGGGTAAATCGACTTTCACTGGAGATATTTGGAGTTTTTAGTCAGGCCTACTTGCATGCTGGTGTGATTAGGCTGTTGTAAGAACTGAGAAGGGGGGGTGGGGGTTAAGATTCCCTTCACATTCAAGTACACTCATTTTTTTGTAAGAAATTTCGCACCGGGGTTGGTGGTAGGTGGTTTGTTAGATGTTAGGAAATTTTTGCTACCAAAAGTTTCTCGTGAGTTTCTTACATTTTTAAATGCCCCAAGTGTAGTAGAGTTTGTTTGAATGGCCTCCAAGCTACTTACTTAATCAGATCTCAAAACAAGTATTAACAAGATGCACACTCAAAATATTGTCAACACATTTATTATTATTGTACAGTGTACAACATTTTTGAGTGAACTGGGGAAATTGCTGCAAATTACAAATGTTTGTTGGTATTTTTAATCCAGCTTGCTGGGTTTCTTAACTTTTGAAAAAATTGAGTTGTTGGAGTGAGTTGGGCGTGGAGGGGGGGAGGAGGTTGTTGGACTGAGTTGTGAAATTTGAATTTGCTGTGGGAAGGGGAACACAAAGTGTTTGCACAATACTTTTTGATTAAATTTTGCCACGAGAGTTACTATTCTAGANTGTTGAAGAAGCGAAGAAAGTTACGCTGCATTTAGGCCGATGGAATCACGGAGGAATTTAACTTGATCAATCATGGCTTGTAACGGGCAAATCACCAGCACAATGCTTGTGAAAAGTGGTCTGTCCAACATACAGTCAGCAATCAAAGGCAAACTCTGAAAGACGAGAGACTTTCTACAACCAATCGGTGCGCTTGAAGAGTACACGTTGCTTCCTTGAAGAAATTTCTTCATCACAATTTTCTGCTCATCAAGGATCCGATGGATCTTAAAAATGCGTTGGAAATGATTTAGACCACTCTGAGACTTCGATTCATCCCAATCTTTAACATGTTTACACGATAATCTTATCTGCTTCCGGGCTGCTTCCCTTCGCGATCCGCCATTTTGTTCCACTACTGAGTACTTTGATGACAATTGACTTTTTCTCGCTTTGTATAAAAGACAATACAGACTGTCTTTCGTTAAATCTATTGGGTCCTGGGATTTAAGGACTCGATACTGATTGGCTATCCTAACAAAAGAAAACAAAGGGCAACTCGCTTGCGCAATCACATTGAAAATTTGAAAACAAGAAAATGCACGGCGTTGCGCAGACTTGTAGTTCCTTTCTTTCCCCTCCTCCCCAGTAACCAAAAAGTCTGCACGCAGGCTAGCATATGCTTGTCAAGAATTTGTAATATATTGTAAACTGTGTAAACATGCATGCGTGTAGCCTGCGTCACAGACCAGGCTAGCATGCGTGCTGCTGAGCTGAGTTTAGAAAACTGTCAAGCTGTTCACAGTTCACAAGTTATTCTATCTGATGAGAATCCCTCATTATCAAAAGCGGAAATAGGTGTGGTTTTCCAGACACACACCAATGCAACTGTAAACAGTTATAAACTTCCTCGAGCCTGCAAAATTCCTGCCGCATTGTTTGTCGATCCTAGGATATCAAATGTGGATACAGATTTTGCAAGAACTCATTCATTCATTCAAATATTTATTTAAAGTTGGTATTTACATAGCTTTAAAAGGATAAAGCTAATTTACTATAAACCTAAAGTAATACATATTAAATACAATTAAAGGAATTCAGTGTCTATTTACAAATAATACAAAGGCAACTGGTTCATTCCCAAGTATTGATTTCCTTTTTGAAAGCTGCAACAGACTCTATATTATTTACATAATAATAATAATATATAATCCAACTACCTCCTCCCTTACAGGCCCGAGTTACGTAGGCTGGATAAACTAAACTACAAATTTACAGGACTATTATACAGCTATTTGGTAATAACCTTATTGGCAGGTTTGAAGTGCCGCTTCGGTTTCTAGTGTTTTTATGGTCTCGAGTAAGGAATCACATCATCGTCATTTATCATCATCATCATCATCATTAACATCATCATCATTTACATCATCGTTTAGGGTATTCCACAGCATAGCACCCCTAAATCTCAGTAAGTTTATCCCATATTATATTGTGTGAGTTCCCTGAGGAAGTTCGCATAAAACTTGCTTACGTTAGTTACAAGCTATACGTACATAAGCTATAAATGTAAAAGCAGGCTTTAGATAAATGAGAATCTACAAATAAGAGGGTCCTAAAATACAATATTCATCAACTAGGACATGGAATACCTGGGGAATACCAACACCAGAAGCAAAGGCTTGTCGAATGGGATTTACATTCTAACGGGTGGGCCAAAAAAAGTAACCCCCAAGGTAACAAAATTTCTAAAAATCTTTGTGAATGCAAGATTTTGTTAAAATTTGTATGGTACTGAGTACAATATAAAATACATCTACTTCTACGTTTATTGTCGGCTGTAGTTACAGAGAAAGGAGGTTTCGGGAAAAGATGGTCGCGGATGGTCGCAAGAACCACTGTAACAAAATCTCTAATCATCAAAAGTACAGCTTGACTGAAGAAAGTGTCTAATACGAGACATTTTTTCTCTCAAACCTTTCGCTGCATTGCTTCCACCTCTACTTACATCTGTTTTGTGAAAATAGTCACTACATTACAAGATACGGCTAAAAATGCGAGGAATTGAAAAATAAAGATAAACACGTCATAATTAGGAAAATTCCCATTTTTACCATGTTGTTGTTTTACTTCCGGAATGTGATATCGTATCCTACTACAAAATTACCTTCGTTTCTCTCAACATCATGAAGATCAATTTAAGAATCGTTCTCGTTGCCACTAGAAATTGGGAAAACCGTTATTTGCCCAAAAATTATTCAAGAAATAAATAGTAATTTTGTAACAGTGGCTTCTGCGACCACCTTTCTCCAGAAGCTCATTTCTCTGTAAATGCAGCTGATAATGAACTGATTTTAACTCAGTAGGTGTATTTTATGATGTACATAGTGCAGTAAAAGATTCATTAAAACCTTGCATTCAGAACATTTTTCAGAAATTTTTTTATCTCGGGGGCTATTTTGTTTTGGCCAACTCGTTTTATTTCTTTTATTTCGAATATATTTCTGCGAAATGTTACTAGGATCCAGATTGATCTCAAAGGAAAGGGTGCAGAATGGGGGCTAACCAGGGTGGCTACCGTTCCACTAATTTGAAACTAGCCAATTGGAGAGCCCACTAACTACAATTGGAGAGCCTATTAAGTAAGCTCTCTGATTGGCTATTTTCGGATCAACGGTTCATTTGATGGGCTCTCTAATGTGCTCATTTCAAATTAGTTTTAAAAAAGTGCACTGTTTTTCTCTTCTTTTCTTCTCCTGGAGGATTTTATCTGACAATTTGCTGTGACCATTGTCAGAAGAAAATATTTAGCACATGGTTCCATTACTAAATACAATCACAAAACTTATTATGTCTTACTTGCTAGCAAGTCGCTGTAAAATATCATGGAAGTTGAGATCTAACATATACCAGCTTTGTTTAACCCTATTCGTACTGGGGGGGGGGCGTTTTTCGCCCCCCCCTAACACACTTTGCTACACTGCGCTAAAACCACATAAGATATAACAACCAGGCTTAGTGACTTTTAGTAAAATTAAGTTGGCAATTAAAATTTCTACATATAATTGTTCTTACTTTGATCACGTGACCACAGTAACACCATATTTAGAGAGTGGTCAACAAAAAAATGGTTAAAACGTCCATAGTTTTTGCCTCGTTTCTCCGATTGATCTCAAACATGCACCATTCGATTGCTTTTGATGAGTACTTTCATTTGATATATAATTTATTCAAATTTGCTGACATCAGCAACATTTAATATCTATGACGTCATTCACCTTTATGACGTCATTGTTCTAAGTAAGACGTGTAAAATATAAATAAATTGCATCTAATTTGGTTCATCTTCATTATTTAAGTCAATTTGAGTCCATATTTACTAGTAAAAGGGACAAAAACTGCGAAGATAATCAGCACGTGAAACAAAAGAATAATTTAAAGCTAATTATGCTAAAAATAGACATTGAAAATTGCTAACAAGTATGTATTTTGAATCTATGATATGTTTTCTACTATTTGCAACAATTTTGGAGAAAATCGGTAGAGTAATTAATTAAATAGAATTTTTCTTGTCAAGAAGCTATAAATTTGTCAAATTTCCCTTGTTTTTTGGTTGCCTAGCAACGAACCACGTGACCTATTAATTACCATTGTTACATTTGAAAAGCTAATTGTCCAAAGAACAATAGTGGTAAGACTCATTGTTATACCTCTTGTAGTTTTGGAATAAAAGAGGGGGGGGCGAAAAACGCCCCCCCTCAGTACAAACTAACCAAAAAATCGCCCAGTACGAATAGGGTTAAGATGATTTAAAAAGATAGGATATTCGGTTGAGATTTATGCGAAATTAAGTTTCTAGTTTCTAGAGCTTCTATCTTTTGCAGCATATGAAATTATTACTGACCTTGAATAAGCCTTGGAGATTGCAGCCAAAATGAGAACTGCTAAAAGCAGGAAATTTTCCTTTCTCGCCATGCTTCCTTCCAGTCTGGCTACGCCCCGACTGCAACTGCAAACAAGGAACGTTGTTATTTTTTTTACCTGTATGTAAATAAACCCGGAAAATGCAAGAAGTCTTTATTGATCAATTACTATTGATTCTTGTTAACGTGCATACTGTTCGTAACATAGAGCAGAACTATGCTATTCTATCATTATTGTCCTAACTGATGTCACTTGAATCAGATGATATTAACATGAAATACATAATGATAATAATCATGATTTTGCTTTCTAGCAAAATCTGTCGGAAAGAATAATTCTGCCTTCTGAACCAACTTACAAAGCATGCAGAGTTATAGAATATGGGGAGACCCAGGGGATAGCATTGTACCTAAAACATATTCTTCCACATTACTCAATTTCAATCCCAAAATTCCCTTTTTGATTTATTGTTGCCCCCTGATGTCCCTGTTTCCCCTTTTGATACCCTAAAGGCATATTTGTAAGTGTTCATTCTATTCTCAGAAGTGCACTTCTGAACATCAGCTCAGTTGCAGAGCCACGTTGGGGGGGGGGGGGGAATGATGGGACTAGTCACCCCCACTTTTCTCCGAGGTCAGTTTTCCAATTTATCTAAACCCGTTGAGAAAACATCTAAGGAAGGGTTAAGTAGTTATCTTTAGAGTTTGATAGACAAATAAGGGTGTTTCCTGAGGGTAAAAAGGGCGTTTCTTGTGCATAAATAGGGCGTGGTCCTGAAATTTTTTCCTGATCTTCCTCTGCCCCCCTCACTTTTTTGCAGCGGAGGCTGGTGCTAGACCTACCAAAAACTACAATCTCTGCCAAAACCCTTGAAAAAATTCACGCACTTTTGCCCAGAGCTTCAGTTTTTCAAATATTTGAATCAACATAGAGACATGGGGGCGGGGAAACGAGTGGAGAGAAGTTTCCTTTAGTCATTAGTGCAGTTTATACGGTTTATCGCATGAAAAATTAGGAAAACGAAATTTTTTTCTAGTGGTTTTGGCGGGGGGTTTCGGCAAGGATTGTAGCTACTGCTCTGAGAGCACTGCCTCAATTGCAATACAGTCGCTTTTACAATGTCATACATTGGAAACAACGTCGTAAGTCTACATGCTTGCTCAAATACTCGATTGTAACTAATGAAAGAATCCTTCACACACTGACTGAATTATGAAATATACACTGGGTGTCAGACCCACCCAAAACCAAAAGATTAGCCATTGTTAAAGGACTTATCTAGCACACAGGGTAAAATAAAGGCTGGATAATTTTTACAACCGAAAGTTAAAAGAGAAATATAAGAAGATAGTCAATCAATGGTACTAGTATAGTGAATTGCTCGCTGCCTAGACCTACTACCTGAGCTGAGTCCCTCCTTTCCTGTGCTCTTTGATTTGATTAATATCGTTTCGGTCACCAGAGACCCATAATAATTTTAATACCCTGAAAAACTTGGCCATATTTAGGCCTTCATCACAAGAACTTGTGGCGACAATCAGTTCTCAAGATTCGACGAATGTCATTGTGATTCAAGCTTCAATCGACGATGTGAACTTTACACTACCTACAGATGTTACTTGTTCACTTCGTTTCTGCAAGGTGATAGCTGTGAATAGACCTAGGCAGGGCCATCTTTCTACTGTTTCATTTTGAATCCCTGTTGAGCAAGGCTTCCTGAAGGAATACCAGGTAATTTGCCCAAGTCATCTTGGAAGAACAGAAAGGCGTTGCCTTTTTTTCAAGACGATTTGTGCAAGTTCAGTGTGCAAGGGATTTACGTAATCAGTCTGCCCATTACCTTTATAGCCGAATGAAAGGACAATCGTTTCATTTAGTACATACTGAAAATAAAAGCTTAAGTTAGGACGATGGGGTGCCATTCTAGCACTCTGCAAGGGTGGTGACTCCATTTCAAATGTCCAGCAGAGTGATTATTACTTTAAAAGGCAGGATAAACATATTTTTGCTCAATCGAAACATTTACAAACAGACTTGCACGCGGAGGGAGAGAATATGCCTGTCTGAATATTCTACTACTACAATGCAGTTATTTGTTAATTCATCAAATTTAAAGATAATGATTTTAGTTATTATGATTTCTTACAAAAACTTTTATCTATTAGCTAAACTAAACATGATTTCCTATAAACTAAAATTCAAAAAGCCATCTTTAATTCTCGCTGTTCGTTGGTCGACACCTACCGGGTGTCCCAAAAAAAGTATGCAGATTTCGTCAACCCTAACGATCAGAATTTAGCATGAATCAATCCGAAATCAATTTTGAAACATTACTCGGTAGTTAACTTGAACATAGATACCTTGTGTGTTGACATTGGTGCTTTGAGAGTAGATATATTAATCTTCAAAGGTAAAATTTGCCTCCACCTCCAAACCAGAGCTTTTGCGTTTTGGCCTAAGCAAAGTCTTAAAGCACGGCAAATAAGTTAACAATAGACTTGGAAAAATTTGAACCAGGAGGAGAAAAACTAAAAATTGCACAACAGATGCGTTTCACAAAATATAATTTACGTGGCACTTATCATCAAGAGTGGTCCGAAGTAAGCCTCGTTCATTTTATCCACAATGTGTTTCACTTAAAGTGAATGAAGTTTACTTCGGAGCTCCCTTGATGATAAGCGTCACGTAAATTATACTTTGTGAAACGCATTTGTTGTGCAGTTTTAATTTTTCTCCTCCTGGTTCAAATTTTTCCAAGTCTATTGTTAACTTATTTGCCGTGCTTTAAGACTTTGCTTAGGCCAAAACGCAAAAGCTCTGGTTTGGAGGTGGAGGCAAATTTTACCTTTGAAGATTAATATATCTACTCTCAAAGCACCAATGTCGACAATCAAGGTATCTATGTTCAAGTTAACTATCGCGTAATATTTTGAAAATGATTTCGGATTGATTCATTGTAAATTCTGATCGTTAGAGTTGACCAAATCTGTATACTTTTTTTGGGACACCTTGTATGTTAGTTGGATGTGATTGGTGTTCAAAACGTAATGCAGATCCAGTTCAGGATGTTTCTGATTGGCTTATTTCAAAGTGCAGCTGGGTATAAAATAGAGGTGTGCATCGAATCAGATTGGCACTCATTGATCCGAGGGTTGGCTTGAACCAGGTTTACGAATACTTGGACAAAAACAAACTTCTTTTCTCACACCAGTCTGGTTTCAGGTCTCTAAACTCTGTGGTTACTTGCTTGTCAAATAGTACTGACGATTGGTATGTTGATATGGATAGCGGAAAATACACTGCAATGGTATTTATCGACCTAAAAAAAGCTTTTGATACCGTTGATCGTCAAAATTTACTTGCAATACTGAAGAAATATGGGATCGATGGTCATGAGCATTCTTGGTTCAAGTCCTATCTACAAAACAGACGTCAATTTGGCAAGGCTAATGGTGTATCTTCAACTTTACAGAGGGTTGATTGTGGTGTACCACAAGGGTTTATGTCTTGGTCCACTCCTTTTTCTAATTTATATTAACGATCTACCAATGTCTCTCCGGAAATGTAATGTGACAATGTATGCTGATGAAACAAGCATTTCTCATTCTCCAAACAAATATCAGTGATCTGAATGATACACTTAACTGCGATCTCGATCGGTTAAAGGAATGGTTACAGGGAAACAAACTATCATGAATTGTCATAAAGACACAAGCGATTGTTGTAAGTTCTCGACCAAACCTATAAAAGATTGCAGACGATAAAATAGGGACTCCGTCATTTGTTATTGATGGCGCTGAAATTGAAATCGTTAAAAATGTATAATATTTAGGAGTCCAACTTGATGATAACTTTGCTTGGGCCCAGCAAACGAAATTCTTATGTGGTAAATTATCTCGTGCTTTAGAATTTTTGAACTATGCCAAAACAAATTTTACTCATAGTCAATAGAAAAAACTCTGGTCTGGCAACGCGGCAAAGATCAGACGCGCATGTTATTGTCAAAGCGCTTCTATTGTTCTATCTAATCCTCAGTGCACAGTCGAGTCACGCTATGCGCAACGAAATAATGTTTTCATAGGCCTACTAGGTGTTCACGATGCTTTAAACTCTTCAGTCGATGCCCATTTCATGAATTGAGGTTTTACTTCAATAACCGATTTATTAAACTATGCCTGGATCTAATTGCTGTATGCCAGAATGTGGTACAACACGACGCAAATGCTTCAAGAACGTTGGTATTTTCAAGTTGCCAAGTCCCAAGAACGACGAGTGGCGAAAATGGAGGGAAGAAATCCTGACCATAATCCTGAAATTTCGAGCATTTTAAAGAGCAGTTGGAAAAGGACAGAGTTCACATTTGTGAAAGGCATTTCCAACCTGATCAAGTCAATAAAAGTATGCAAATAATATAACTAGATAGGCTGATAGGTACACATAAACCAGTTGCT
>REGM01000071.1:899760-1013308 GCA_004194415.1 Aurelia aurita | reverse complement strand
TCTGGAGAAAAACCAAGTTTTTCTCAGATAAACTCAGTTTTTCTCAGATAAACTCAGTTTTTCTGTAGATAAACTCGGTTTATCTGAGAAAAACCGGGTTTATCTGATTTTGGTGACTTTCGCTTGCCATAGGGGGCCACGAAAAATTACAGCTAAAAAACGAAAGGTCATTAAAATCTTATTGAGGAAATGGAGGGGCTACGAATATTTTTTAGTATCAATAGAAATATCTTCCAGCCCCCTACTCGGAATTAATAATGACTGATTCCTTAGCTGTTGTGAAAGTAACATATTTTTACTTGGCAAATGCGTCAAAGCTAATGTTTTTGATGAAAACTTAAAACAATTGCACAAATATTCATGGATCTAGTAAAATCCAATAAGTTGACAGAGGGTCTTTGAATGATTAAAGCTGTGGAAGACTAACAATACAAGTATTCTTTTATAAGAAACCCCTTCTAAAAAACTGTAAGCTCGATTTTTCAAAAATTAAGAAACCAGGCTACCTGGATTGAACAACTAAAAAACATTTGCAATTTGCAGCTTCAGTTTCTTCCTAGTTTTCCCAGATCACACAAAAATGTTTTGACACTACAGAGTATCGACAAATTTTGTGACATTATTTATTAGAGTGTGAATCTTGTTAATAATTGTTTTGAGATCTAGTTAGGTACTTTGGAACGCTTTGGAAGCCTTTTTGGTAAAGATAAGTTACTTCTATATCAGAGCATTAAAGAACAATACCGCTAGTCATGGTTTTCAAAATGGCATACCTCTAAAGGATACATTTTCAACGAAAAGAAAAACTCGCAAAATACCCATAAATGTGCTCAAAAAAATTGGCACCAATGTTTTTATATTTATTGGCATCCTAAAGAACTTAGAAACCTATGTTGCCACTAAAGTACATCCCAATGTTGTTTAAATTGTTTACAAAAACTTGTGCATTCGGGAATGAACTTATTCGGGAATGAACTTCATTTGATTGGTAATTCCAAACCTGCCAAATTCTGAAAACAATAGACTTCGCAGAGACGGAAATATATTTCCCAATCAAACACAAAAATCTTCAAAACAGCAGGTTTCCGATTCACCACCAAGGTTTTGCTAATGAAATGATATTCTCTCCAAAGTCTGCCAAACCTTCTGACTTTTGGAGCAGAAGGTTCAGAAGGCCCACGGGCGTAGGGGAAAATGAAATCTGGGGGGGCTGCCCGATAAAATTTCTATTGTTTACCAAATTTTTTGCCCGACTTAGGGTGGATTTTTGCCCGAAAAAGGCTGATTTTGGTACATTTTTCCAACGTTGGGGGGGGCTTCAGCCCCCCCAGCCCCCCTGGCTCCTACGCCTATGAGAAGGCCTTCCAAACCTGGACTTGCTACAAGTCTCCCTCAAGTCTCCCTCTTGTAGCAAGTCCATCCAAACCTACCAAACCTACCGTTTTCAGAATTTTGGAGTCAATCAAACGCGAATTCCGAGTCTACCAAGTCTGCCGTTTTCAGAATTGGTACCAATCAAACACACCCTTAGATTCCTGACAATAAATGTTTACTAATATTCTGTATTTTGTCTGAAATATGGCCAGTGCAGCATAATTTGATATTCAAGGAATTTATTCAAAGGAGTATTTGGGTTAACACAAGTTCTTTATCTCAGGGGAAGTGAAGTTCATTCGCGATTGCAAAAGTTGCTATAAACAATTTAAACTCCACTTGCAATGATCATCTCAGCTCGGAGATTCACCGGTATGAAAGGTAACAGAACGTGGTTGATAAGTTGAATGAATGAACTTCTTCTAATAAGAGAGGGAGAAAAAATCCTTTAGCATTGCAACACCACACCAGCAAATCAAATATCTTCCTGTTCCGTATATGACGTCAAATGCCTAGTGTCAAATGCCAAGTGTCAATACCCTGTGGCTTTCTCTAATTGTCTTAAAACATTAACAGGAAGTCTCTTGACGCAGTTCTTTGTCTAGCTAAACTTCCGATTCCACGCATAAAGTATAAATAGCCTGTTTGTCGTGCTACTTCAATTTACTCAAGGTATTGTAGGCAAACTCGAAGGTAGAATGGCTCACAAGAAGGATCTCTTGGTTTTGACACTTGCACTCGTCTGTGCTGCAGTTTGCTTGGCAGGCAAGGCTGCTGCCAGGTAGGTTTTCTATTTTGATGTATCTTTAAAAAAGAATATGTTCTTTTGCTGCTTTCTGGGGAGATACACACAAGGGAGCGATCATAGGCTTGGTTCGCAATAACACACGCAATTTTTGAAACTGCTTTTAAACGCATTTTTAGCGAGTTATCGCTTCCAAATAATAGCAAAATATTTGATACTATCCAAATGTTTAAGACATCTTCGAAGCTACCGACAAAATCTCATATTGGGGCGTACATAATTTCGACGGGGTTTTCTTTTCGGTCTCATTTTGAATGCATTTGTGATACGATGTTACTTTCCTGGCGTGAACAAAGGTTTAAAGGCCAAAAATGGAAATCCATTGCGCAATTGTTTGTTTGCACCCCGTATACACTGACAAGTTTTACGCCCTTTTTATGTTCTAAAACTTGCGCAAAATCTTTCAAGGCGAAGCAAAGACAAGATGCGTCAAAAGATTCCTGTTTTATTGTTGCTTGGGGCCGCAAAGGAGAAGGGGAGTAGTAGTAACCAAGGCCGCAAAATGTTTGAAAAGGAGACGAGACTCTCCTAAAATACAGTTTTTGAGGTAGAAAGGTGTATTTTCAATTGTTTCAATGGTCTAAAAGTGTAGGAAACTTTGTCGCAAAAACTAATTTAGGCCGCAAAGTGTGGGGAGGGAGGGGAGCGAGGGGGTTCTGAAAGGTTGCGAGCCTCAAACCGCATTAAAAATAGAAACTTTTGTCGAAGGCCCCTCCTAGTGATCAGATCATCAATTTTTAAAATCAGCATTTAGTAGGTGTTATCATTAATGATTATCATTGACTTGTCGAAAATTAGAAGCTTTTTTTGAGCACACCTGGTATAAAAATGTAACCCTATTTTGACATCGCCCCCCCCCTACCAAACATATTTTGATAGCTCTTAGAGGATGATAGCTATAATGCTGAAACTTCTTGACTTTTATGGAAATTTAATTGGCGATCAAAAAATTAAAATTTCAATGCTTATTGTTCAACCACGTGACCACCAGATGCCCTTATTTGGAGACAGGTCACAAAGACAATCATCAAAATGGCTCTGATTTCTTCATTGTTCTTGAAATCTCAACAATATATATACCATTCGATTTGTCTCGATGAGTACTTTCATTTGATATATAATTTATCTATATTTGCTGACATCAGCAATGTTTAAATTGTATGACGTCATCAATCTTTATGATCTCATATTTCTAATTGATTATTAATTTTTCATGAAAAATAATGGAATGATTTCAAATATTGATGAAGATGTTTGATTTCATCAAGTAAATGTGAAATTTATGGTGTTTAATCATCAATATTGCCCTACTAAGAACTCTGCATTGAATTATATTGTCCTTAATTAATTAGTTAATTAATTAGGAACCAAAAATATTGATATAAACTACATGAAACTGCAAAGTAAGAATATCAAGAATTTGGATAGTTTTATGGTGATTCTACTCTGTTATTTAGTAAAAATAGACCTTTTTATGCTAATTGCTTGAGTTCCTCAAAATTTCATTGTTTTGGTTGCCTAGCAACCAGTCACGTGACTACAGACTAATTAATGCTATTTATGGATTCTCTTTTGTTCAATTATGATATAGTGCAAGTCTCATTATCATAGCTATTATAGTTGCGGAGATCATTACAGGTGGGGTGAAAAACACCCCCCAGGTAGAAAATCGATAAAATTTACCCAGTTAAAATAGGGTTGAAGGTTTCTACCAGCATTTTTAATTGAGCAAGTGATTGTTGTAGGGGAGTCCCGGGGGCACACTATTTTTTGTACAGGGTATTGGCCACTGAACAGGGTATCGTTTTCAGCTATTTTGCTCCAGAACAGGGTATACATTTTATCAAATGGTGCTATCAAAAAGGTGCACAAGTTTCAAATAATTGCTCTCCTACAGGATTTTTATTGGTAATTTGCAAGTTTTTGTTTTGTTTTTGCTGATTTGCCCCCAGACATTGTAATCAATATGAAAAAGTTGCTCCCGCACAGCCTCCAAATACTTGGCATCTTAAAAACATATTGCACAGATTGTTAATGCATCCTCTGTTTGGTTTAAGGTAACTCTGCTTTCCGCTCTGATGAGCACTGAAAGCCGGTTTTCAGAAATCCTCCTCTTCAGAAATTTATTAATTACTCCGGAACCAATCTGTCTATCGAAATTCTGTAAATAGCATGGTATTATCCATATTCTTGGCAATCGAAAGATATATTAAACGCAATTGTTTGCTTTCGCAGCTTTTAACCCTATTTGGACCAGGGAGCGTTTTTCGCCTCCCTACCAAACATTCTCAAATATCTTCGCCGCTAGTGTAAATATGAAGCTGGAACTTTTTGACTTTTGCTAAAATTTTATTGGCTACCAAATTTTAAAAATTTCATTGTCCATTGTTGCACCATGTGACCTTCAGATGCCCTTATTTGGAGAAAGGTCACAAAGAAAATCTTAAAAAGCTCTTTAATTTCTCGCAACTAATGTAAATCATAAAGTTATATACACCATTCGATTTGTCTTGAAGAGTACTTTCATTTGATATATAGTTTGTTTATATTTGCTGACATTTACAAATTTTAATGTTCATGACGTCATTTATCTTTATGACGCCATAGTTTGAATAAATTAGTGTGAAATATTTCAAAACATGCAGAAAACGGTGTTAGGGTACTTTGTACTAACTAATTTCACTATATAGAAGTCTAAAAATTGAAAATATATGACAATAGAGATATCAATTAGTCTATTCTCTTGCTAATTGCTCTTAATTAGCAAGAGTTGCGATCTAAGTTGAGAAATTTCGGTGTAAATATCTTCCTCTACTCTTAATTGCTACTTTTGCTACAATTCTGCCTGTTATCTTATGTTAATCTGGACAAATTTTGCTTTTTAAGCCAGTAGCTCAATTTTGGTCATTTTCCTATTGTTTTGGTTGCCTAGCGACGAATCACGTGACTAATTAAACTCTATTGTTATATTTGTAAAGCTTATTGTCCAAGGAACAATTGGGGTAAGTTTCATTGTTATATCTCTTCTGGTTTTGGAAAAAAAAGAGGGGGGGGGCGAAAAACGCCCCCCGGCCGAAAATGCTCAAATTCCAACCCGGTCCAAATAGGGTTAAGACTGGTCATTTAAAAATATTTTATAGGTTTCAGAAGAACTTCAGTCCCAAAGCAAAGAGTTAAAATTCATAGAAATATTTTCAATCCATATTCCCTTTCGCAATTGCTTTCTTTTCTATACCCTTTGGGATCAAGTAAAATACCTCATTGCTCATGCAAGATTTTAAAGATTTAAAGGAAAGTGATAGATTTCTCGAAAGAATGCTGAACCATTCCATTCTTGCTTGCAAGCGCTTCGCCGATTCTTTTGCATTTGCCTATTGATAATCGACTGACCAGTTTTCCTAGTGTTTGTTGTCAAGTAGGCTACCAACTTTAAAATTTTATTGCGGAAAATCTAGTCAAGCTTTTGCCTTCAAATTTGGTATGTGTCTCCGTGACGTGAACATGTCTTGTTAGTGGTAAAAACGTTTGATTGAAATCTTTAGATTAGCGGAGTGGATAATGAAGTTCTTCTGAAACCTTTACAATATTTTAAAATAACCAGTCTTAAAAGCTGCGAAAGCAAACGATTGCGTTTAATAGATCTTTTGATTGCCAAGAATATGGGTAATACCATGCTATTTACAGAATTTCGATAGACCGATTGGTTTGTAGTAAGTTTGTAGTCAGTTGAGTTTTGTAAGAAACTTTAAATAGGGCTACATAGGCTATTTAGCTTTTCATACCCTCAAATCCATATATATATATTCCGGAGTAATTAATAAATTTTTGGAGAGGAGGATTTCTGAAAACCAGCTTTCCGTGCTCATCAGAGCGGAAAGCAGAGTTACCTTAATGGCTTGAAAGGAATTTCAAGTACTCTGCTATAATCCTATATGTAGCATTTCTAATATCTTGATTATTTTCAAAATTGCTAAATCGTAAACCAGAAAAGCTACAGCAATCGTTTTCTTTAAGNAGTCATTGGGCTTCATTATCGTTACTTGCTTCCTCTATTCCACCTGGGCTCTTTTGAATCACTCCTCACCTGAGGGGGGAGGGCATTATGGCCCCCCTAATTATTTCCGAAACCGATAGAGTTATGAAGTTGTAACTTGGTATATAGTATTACCAACCTATTGTGCTTCTAATTACATGATTAAATTTTAATTAGTCACGCGACCTGCTGCTAGGAAACTAGTTATCTTGATGTGTATGGGAACTAAAATAATATCCTATATTTCAATGAAAACGAAGTTTATTCTCATAAATGGTTAAAATCCTATTATAACACTATATTTTCTCGCAGAAGACTATATTAATTTTTAATTTTTTTAATATCTATTCAAACAATGACGTCATAAACTTCTATGACGTCATAGCTCTAAACAACTACAAATGTAAATAAAACTTAACAAACTATACATCATATGAAAGCTCTCGATGAGAGGAATCTAATGAGACTAATTATAGCAAAATCGAATAAGAATTGACCAAGCTAAAAGCAATTTAGTGTTTTCTTTCGTGACCTCTCTCCAAATAAGGGTATTTACTGGTCATGTGACACATCTAATTAATACGAAATTTATAGAATCTTGTAGAGCATACAAATCAAATCTTTCAATAGGGCACAGGGAAACTCCAAAATCATCCAATTTCACGCTTATTAGCCAATGGCCGCCAATGACATCGCCGTATTTCGATCACATGACCGAAAATCGGCTTTTTGAGACAACTTTTCGAATACCTTCACGGAAATACAAATTGAAATTCGGCTAATAAAGATACAGAGCTGGTTTTACCACGAATCGATTCTACAGGCCCCACTCCATGTTAATGCATTTGGTTAATATCTCATCAGGGATCGGCGTTACATCGAATTTCACCACTTCGAATATTGGCCTACGTTCAAATATTTTTCGGGAATGCTACAAAAAAAGATATAGCTTCTAGAATTTTACATGTTACGTGAATTATATCACGAAATAACCTAAAAATGTTTGTTTTGGTAAGATTTTAAAATCCTTGGCAAGTTAAAGCTATTTGCTACATATAAAGCTAATGGGCCTACCTTTATCAACTGAAAAATGCCATTATTCGGTTCTAAATCAGCTTCTTTTGCTGCAGCAAGGTAGCACAACTATTCACCAACAACATCGCGCCAATTTCCACCCTTTTCCACCGTTTTATCGGCAATAATTTTGACTAAACACGACGAAGTTTCAAAAACTCAACTTCTGTTGTTGATGTCATGGCCAAGAGGTAGGCTTCGTGTCATCCTCTGCAGGGTCTTCATTCAAGTTTGATAGAGTAGAATGGTAGAAGGGGTTGGGGGAGGGCGAGGGAATTTATCTCATTTTCTTAAATCGGGTGCAGGAGGGGGGTCCAGGAAACTTTGCAAGCTCCCCTAAAGATGTAGACTATAAGTGATAAATATCGTCAGTTGGTACCAGCATTCTAACTTCAATGGTTGAAGCACTGTATATCAATGTTTGGTTGGGGGGCATAATGGCCCCCCCAGGTGGAATAGGGTTAAAAAGAATCAAATATGAAGATATTACAATATTGCTTTGCTGCTTGGAATCGAAGTCGCATAATTAGCGTCATATTGCCTACAGTAAAATCCATATGCTAATCTGTCCACTGTTTGGAAAAAGAATTTGTAACTTGAACCAGTTTGTTCACTCGGTTTCATAACTTAACTAGGAACTAGGATATGACGTAAGAACAACTTGGGAACGAGGTTAGTGAAATTATTGGTTCCTGGAGAACCGAGAACAAGTTGTAGGATGGAATGGTGGGGCAGAAGGGCACCAATAGATCACTTACGGAATCTCTTTAGTTGTTCTGTTTTTATTTGTTCATTGCGCGAACCACCACATAGACTCTCTAGCACCACGTTCATGTAAACTTTGAATACCCAGTGGCTGGCTATGGGAAGGCCAGCACGCAGTTGCGAGGGTATGAACGTTTTATTTCTTTTTGTTAAACTTTTTTTCCCTGACAGAAAAATGAAAATCCGAAAATTTTCGCTTTTCAGCAAATATTTGATCGTCACCCCACAAGTGTACCGGACTGGCTCTGATGAAGTGATCTCTGTGACTTTGTTCAACCTTGCAAAAAGAACAGTTATCCAGACTTTATTGATGAAAGGCAGTGAAAGAATCATCCACAAATCTGCGACATTTCATCCTGAAGATTCAGGTTTGTACATGGGTATTGTGGAGTGTACACAATATTTTTCAATCATATATCCATAATAAATATTTCTAAAAAAATGAATGTATTTAATTACCTTGCGTGTCCTCACTTCATTAGTATCTTTCTCTCCTGGTTCGACGTCTGCCTTTGCTTGCTGTCGTTTGTTATTATATTCTAACTTTTTACACGATTACCGCGCTTTGAGAGTTATGGCCTGACAACTAATTCCCTTGTTGGAAGGCTGTGTCTTCCTGGGAACTAGTTCTCAGGCCATAACTTTCAAACCGCGGTAACCGTTTCAGTCAAGAAATTTAATATAATCACAAATTAATCACAAATTAATCACTTCAATCACTAAAAATCAAATTAAAGGGAATAGACATAGCTATATTGAGTGGTCGCTATAAATAGGCTACGAAAACGCCTATGGATGCACCCATTGTTTCTTCAGCTACACAATGAAACGGCACGTGCCAACAGTATCAAATACAATTGAATATATTTTTAACTTGGCCCGGGCCAGCTTTTAACTATGTTGATTCCCTTTAATAATACACAAAATTAAATTAATCACAAATAATCACTAGTGATTATTAATCTCGTACACCATTTTCAGGAGTGATTTGCCCCTCGAAGGAAATCGTTGACACATTTTTACTTTATCTTCACTTGTTTCCTGTATCATATTACTCGGAAGATACTTGAGTAATGTCTAAACCTTGAAAAGGCTTCAAAAACTTCATTTTGAAATGTTCACTATCCTCACTAGGGCCAATTAAATGTGAAAATTGTTATAGAACTCGTAAGAAACTCATGAAAAAACTGTGAGTACTCAAAGTCTGATAATTTTAAGAAACTTTCATTACTGGCTCAAATTCTTAATTCCTTTTACAGCAAGAATATGTGCACGTAGCTTACACCAACTTTCGTTGTTAATATATAGACATTTCCTACTCAGACTGGCATGGAGATCATACCTGTACCCAGGGTCGGGTCAAATTAAAAATTCCACACTCCAAATGATATTTTTGGTGAAAGATCAAGTCACAATTCTAAAGCTATTATGGTCTCACCGATAGGGCGTCATAAATTGTAGATCGGTTATTTAAATTTTCCTTCATTTCTCATTTTCGAACAAAGAGTTTTCGTCAATTGGAAACCACTTCTTGTGGCCATAACTATGATCTTTTTAGCCTTTTAAAACGATCTGCTGAGAGAGTAGCAAAATGTGCGGAGGAGCTTGCAAAATTGCTAAAAAATCGACGAGAATAGAATACAGCGATAGCAATGTAACTGATTAGGAAAAATATTAAATTCTAGCTAGGTACAGCTCAAAATTAGGTTTTCTAGCTGAAATGGCACAAATTTTCTCCAACAGCAATCAGATTTTCAACAGCAATATACTGGATCATTCACTTGGCCATAGGAAAGAAAATTTTATGACATTTTGCAATTTGAGTTATATCTTTGATTTTAAGCGCCTCTGTCATTTCACTGAACATCACCCTACAACCTCCTGCCATTCTACAATTTTATCGAGAATTTACGATGCTGGAGGACATTGGCACGGTTTGACCACCTCATCCATCATTTGCTCAGTTTACGCATGTGCAAAAGTAGCTTTTTCTGTAATATCATTTTAATTAGCAGAAACCCACTTTACTTTTTCAATAGCAAAATACCAGGGGCATCCGTCATATTTTTTGCGAAGAACTAAAATATGGCAGCAATATTTTCTGACCTATTAGTTTCCAGAATCCACGCCACTGAACAACAGCCAACAAATGGTGGGTGATGCTCAGTGATACTAGCTCCATTTGAACGCAAGAGAAAATGCTGCGCATTGGCTTTGTTCCTCACAATCGCGTGTGGTAACGTAAATAAAGCACGTGGTGACCGAACGAGTTGCGCCTTCGCAGGAGGATGACTCGGAGGGAAATACCAGTATATGTCCTATTCATCCATACAATGTCCTATTACCCATAGTTTTAATGACTGTCTAAACTTGGTTTTTAATCACAATTTTAGGCAGCGTCAAAGAAATTCTAATCAAGGTAAGACGATTTTATTACTTCTTACTTGTTGGTAGTAACACAATTAATTTTCTTTTGAATGCTCTGTTTCAAGAAAACGATCCTAACCAAGGAGATGGTAGCAGATATTCCTTTAAGAATTCCGGAAAAGCTTTGTTTTGAATATCCAAAAACTGTGGAAACACAACTAGAAAACTAGAAGTGCTCTGTCTAGATATTGATTGAAACAGTACTATAGTTGTTTATCATCACTCAAACTTCCCTTGATGAATATATATATCGCCCGATCCAGACTCTTTTGTAGAATAGCTACAAGGTCTACAGTAAAATCTCTATTCAGCCCCCCTATGTAATCAGCCCCTCCCTTCTCAGCCAAAATATCAAATAGGCCCTCCTCTCTCTATTAAGCCCCCATCTAGTATCAATGCCAAATTGTTTCCATTTCTCTAACAAAACAAGTTTGAATGTTCATTTTGAAATTATTTGGGATTAAAATTGCATTGAAACTATGTATTTGACTCATACAATTATCTGTTGATTCCACAAAATATGATGTAAAAGACATAAAGGGCTATCATTTATTGGTTTGTTATTTGACTTTCTGAGTAAGCCCGCCCCACTCCTCTAATAAGCCCCCTCTCTTTTAAGCCCCCGCTTAATAGAGCTTTTACGGCATTCTGTTTTGTTAGTAAAAAGATCACATTTTAAGGATTTTAAAAACTTAAATAGTTTTCGTCGGTAAAGAATGGGCTTGATGTACACCCCATCCAATGGGCCCAAGGAGTCGTAAAATATAGTTTAACATACTATCCATACCTTTGTCTGCATAACTCCAAATCCTAATATTAGTAAATTTCAGTAATGTAGAGGATGGTGGCTTGTAAAATGTAGCACTGTACGAAAGGGGCAATACCAGAAACTAAAATATCCGCTAGTAGCCTATTCTTTCCAACGAAAATAATTCGTTTACTCTTTGTGGCTTTTTCCATTCACCATACCAAATTCCTAAAATTATATAAGGATGAAATTGAAGCATTTTCGATGCTTTTGAAAAGAGGTTGGTTCATTTTTAGGCCTAGATAAATTTCTTTGTAGCCAAAATCCAGCTTCTTCCTCGTGAAAATTGCAAAGAGTTAGGAACCGTCAAATTTTCTGCCGTTTTAATATCGTGCCGGTATCGTGTGAACATTAGCTAAAAGTTTGGCGGCGTCACATTTTTTGCGTTTTCAAATTGTGTAGGTATTGTGTGANGCCCCCATCTAGTATCAATGCCAAATTGTTTCCATTTCTCTAACAAAACAAGTTTGAATGTTCATTTTGAAATTATTTGGGATTAAAATTGCATTGAAACTATGTATTTGACTCATACAATTATCTGTTGATTCCACAAAATATGATGTAAAAGACATAAAGGGCTATCATTTATTGGTTTGTTATTTGACTTTCTGAGTAAGCCCGCCCCACTCCTCTAATAAGCCCCCTCTCTTTTAAGCCCCCGCTTAATAGAGCTTTTACGGCATTCTGTTTTGTTAGTAAAAAGATCACATTTTAAGGATTTTAAAAACTTAAATAGTTTTCGTCGGTAAAGAATGGGCTTGATGTACACCCCATCCAATGGGCCCAAGGAGTCGTAAAATATAGTTTAACATACTATCCATACCTTTGTCTGCATAACTCCAAATCCTAATATTAGTAAATTTCAGTAATGTAGAGGATGGTGGCTTGTAAAATGTAGCACTGTACGAAAGGGGCAATACCAGAAACTAAAATATCCGCTAGTAGCCTATTCTTTCCAACGAAAATAATTCGTTTACTCTTTGTGGCTTTTTCCATTCACCATACCAAATTCCTAAAATTATATAAGGATGAAATTGAAGCATTTTCGATGCTTTTGAAAAGAGGTTGGTTCATTTTTAGGCCTAGATAAATTTCTTTGTAGCCAAAATCCAGCTTCTTCCTCGTGAAAATTGCAAAGAGTTAGGAACCGTCAAATTTTCTGCCGTTTTAATATCGTGCCGGTATCGTGTGAACATTAGCTAAAAGTTTGGCGGCGTCACATTTTTTGCGTTTTCAAATTGTGTAGGTATTGTGTGAGTGAAGTCTGAATAAGAGGAGTTCGTTACTAAAACGAGTAGGAACGTAATAATTTCCTCCTTTCAAGATCCCGGATAATGCCAAAACTGGATATGACTGGAAGTTGACTGTGACAGGATCAGGAGGATTGAATTTCAAAGAGTCCAAACACATTACAGTAGAGCGCAAAGGATTGGAAGTTTTCATTCAAACGGATAAACCAGTTTACAAACCTGGCGAAAAAGGTGAGTGTACCATTTCCACCCAAATATTAATATTTAAGGCTGATTAAAAATGCTGCAGCTTCTGAATGCTTTCAAGGATTGGCCTAACGTCTTCATCAACAATTTTCGTGCTTTAATCGGAAGATGAAACTCTAAGTTAGAATTACCGAATAATTTTAGGTAGTTATGTCAGCACATTCATCACAAAATTGATTCGAATATGACATTTTTCAAAAGTTTCGATTGACTTCAGGAAAAGGTTGTCTGGTGTTCTCTCTGCTGGGGATTTTTTTGCAAACATTTTCTGGAAAATAAATGAAATTCTTTACAAGCCAGATAGCAAAGGTTTGAATTCAAAGTTGTCCATTCATTTATCACATTCCATTGCCAGGCGCACGAGGATGGGTCACGTAATTAAATTTCAACGTATTTCCCGGCTCTATTTTCTTACGTTCGTGATAGGCATAGCCACGTAGCCAAAACTACAAGATATCGAACAGGCAAAAAAATGTTTTTGGCACACCGAGAATAATCTGAGATTTGTTTTCGATACTTCATTATTGTATTACTCTCAAAAAAAGGATTTTCAGAATACATTTTCAAATTTTGCTCTTCAGGAATATTACATTAATTATCTTCAAAGCAACTTTGGTTGTTTACATTTTATATATCATCATTGACGTTATAGTTCAAGAGGATATATTTCGTATTACATAAAATGATACATAAAAAGAGCATTCGAAAGCATGCTGTAGGATTCCAACTGGGTATAGTTGAGTTTCATATGACTTGAAAACACTTTACTGAATAAATCTGTTTTCTGCATTCTATCGGGCTCATAGGAAGTGGGGGCGGGGGGCTAGAACCCCCCAATAACCCTCAAAACAATGGTGCTACGTCACAAGCATAAGTTAGATGTATTTTTGCCTATTGTTTTAAGAACAAAAGCCCCCCAATCAGCAGTTGCTGCGTACGGCACTGCATTGTACTATGTGTTCTTCTTCATTCCAGTTCGATTCCGCGTAGTAGCAGTTACACCAGATCTCAGGCCAGCAAAGGGAAAGGTATTTACAAATTGCACAGTGAAACCCCCAAAGAAGAACATACGAAAATAAGAACCAATCCCGAACCAATACACTGTTTTCGTCAAATACAACCAATTATAAACTGATTTTGTGTGTATATTCTTNATAGCTACAAGGTCTACAGTAAAATCTCTATTCAGCCCCCCTATGTAATCAGCCCCTCCCTTCTCAGCCAAAATATCAAATAGGCCCTCCTCTCTCTATTATGCCCCCATCTAGTATCAATGCCAAATTGTTTCCATTTCTCTAACAAAACAAGTTTGAATGTTCATTTTGACATTATTTGGGATTAAAATTGCATTGAAACTATGTATTTGACTCATACAATTATCTGTTGATTCCACAAAATATGATGTAAAAGGCTATCATTTATTGATTTGTTATTTGACTTTCTGAGTAAGCCCGCCACACTCCTCTAATAAGCCCCCTCTCTTTTAAGCCCCCGCTTAATAGAGCTTTTACGGCATTCTGTTTTGTTAGTAAAAAGATCACATTTTAAGGATTTTAAAAACTTAAATAGTTTTCGTCGGTAAAGAATGGGCTTGATGTACACCCCATCCAATGGGCCCAAGGAGTCGTAAAATATAGTTTAACATACTATCCATACCTTTGTCTGCATAACTCCAAATCCTAATATTAGTAAATTTCAGTAATGTAGAGGATGGTGGCTTGTAAAATGTAGCACTGTACGAAAGGGGCAATACCAGAAACTAAAATATCCGCTAGTAGCCTATTCTTTCCAACGAAAATAATTCGTTTACTCTTTGCGGCTTTTTCCATTCACCATACCAAATTCCTAAAATTATATAAGGATGAAATTGAAGCATTTTCGATGCTTTTGAAAAGAGGTTGGTTCATTTTTAGGCCTAGATAAATTTCTTTGCAGCCAAAATCCAGCTTCTTCCTTGTGAAAATTGCAAAGAGTTAGGAACCGTCAAATTTTCTGCCGTTTTAATATTGTGCCGGTATCGTGTGAACATTAGCTAAATGTTTGGCGGCGTCACATTTTTTTCGTTTTCAAATTGTGTAGGTATTGTGTGAATGTAGTCTGAATAAGAGGAGTTCTTTACTAGAACGAGTAGGAACGTAATAATTTCCTCCTTTCAAGATCCCGGATAATGCCAAAACTGGATATGACTGGAAGTTGACTGTGACAGGATCAGGAGGATTGAATTTCAAAGAGTCCAAACACATTACAGTAGAGCGCAGAGGATTGGAAGTTTTCATTCAAACGGATAAACCAGTTTACAAACCTGGCGAAAAAGGTGAGTGTACCATTTCCACCCAAATATTAATATTTAAGGCTGATTAAAAATGCTGCAGCTTCTGAATGCTTTCAAGGATTGGCCTAACGTCTTCATCAACAATTTTCGTGCTTTAATCGGAAGATGAAACTCTAACTTAGAATTACAGAATAATTTTAGGTAGTTATGTCAGCACATTCATCACAAAATTGATTCGAATATGACATTTTTCAAAAGTTTCGATTANAGGAGGATTGAATTTCAAAGAGTCCCCACACATTACAGTAGAGCGCAAAGGATTGGAAGTTTTCATTCAAACGGATAAACCAGTTTACAAACCTGGCGAAAAAGGTGAGTGTACCATTTCCACCCAAATATTAATATTTAAGGCTGATTAAAAATGCTGCAGCTTCTGAATGCTTTCAAGGATTGGCCTAACGTCTTCATCAACAATTTTCGTGCTTTAATCGGAAGATGAAACTCTAAGTTAGAATTACCGAATAATTTTAGGTAGTTATGTCAGCACATTCATCACAAAATTGATTCGAATATGACATTTTTCAAAAGTTTCGATTGACTTCAGGAAAAGGTTGTCTGGTGTTCTCTCTGCTGGGGATTTTTTTGCAAACATTTTCTGGAAAATAAATGAAATTCTTTACAAGCCAGATAGCAAAGGTTTGAATTCAAAGTTGTCCATTCATTTATCACATTCCATTGCCAGGCGCACGAGGATGGGTCACGTAATTAAATTTCAACGTATTTCCCGGCTCTATTTTCTTACGTTCGTGATAGGCATAGCCACGTAGCCAAAACTACAAGATATCGAACAGGCAAAAAAATGTTTTTGGCACACCGAGAATAATCTGAGATTTGTTTTCGATACTTCATTATTGTATTACTCTCAAAAAAAGGATTTTCAGAATACATTTTCAAATTTTGCTCTTCAGGAATATTACATTAATTATCTTCAAAGCAACTTTGGTTGTTTACATTTTATATATCATCATTGACGTTATAGTTCAAGAGGATATATTTCGTATTACATAAAATGATACATAAAAAGAGCATTCGAAAGCATGCTGTAGGATTCCAACTGGGTATAGTTGAGTTTCATATGACTTGAAAACACTTTACTGAATAAATCTGTTTTCTGCATTCTATCGGGCTCATAGGAAGTGGGGGCGGGGGGCTAGAACCCCCCAATAACCCTCAAAACAATGGTGCTACGTCACAAGCATAAGTTAGATGTATTTTTGCCTATTGTTTTAAGAACAAAAGCCCCCCAATCAGCAGTTGCTGCGTACGGCACTGCATTGTACTATGTGTTCTTCTTCATTCCAGTTCGATTCCGCGTAGTAGCAGTTACACCAGATCTCAGGCCAGCAAAGGGAAAGGTATTTACAAATTGCACAGTGAAACCCCCAAAGAAGAACATACGAAAATAAGAACCAATCCCGAACCAATACACTGTTTTCGTCAAATACAACCAATTATAAACTGATTTTGTGTGTATATTCTTAGTTAGAAGGATACTTCCAGCACTTGCAAATGCAGCCTTAACAATGCATTGGAAAAGCAATAACTTTGTGTGTTAGTCCATTACTTTTACCTTTTGATAAGCAAACGGCCATAAAATGTATCTTCAAATATATTAGTTTTGTTTTCAAGGTATGATGTGAGGTTTATACTGCTCATAATTTGGTTTTCATGTTCACATCAGAACATATTTAGAATCATTTTTTTAAGAACCAACACGAACATAAGCTGTCTTTTGAAAAGTATGTTCTTCTTATCGGGGTTTTACTGTACTCTGTCAAATAGTGTTCGGTGGATGCCAATGTTCTGAGAATAACGTATTATAGCCCATTTGTTGAAGTAGATCAACCGTACTATATCTAGTAGTTATTAATACTACAGGGTGTCCCAAAAAAGTACAGAGTCGAAGACCCTGTACGACCAAACTTATCGATGCTGAACCTTAGATTTAGAGTGAATAAGCTAAAATTAAAGATCAGGTCTCATAGATCTGTAACTAACCTATTGCATTTGACAATCTTGACACGTATATTAGCAAAACATGGTCAGAGAAACAATGGTGTGTGTTAGTTTCTTCTTTATCCTGTTTATAGACCACGCCATTTAGGTTAGGTTATCCACTTTAAGCAGCGGATTAACAAATTTCGCCAACGGCGAATGACAGAAACTTCGAATTTTAAAATTAATTTCCTTTTGACATGAGGAAATTGAATATATCTAGCATCAGTTTACGCATTGCAATATTTACCAAAAAAGAGGATGTTAAGGTTTAGGCTTTTAACAGACAATCATTTCGATCATTCTCAAATGTTTCACCATGTTAAAAACTCATCCACTATTCAATCTAATAGACAAGTTTTGTTTTCGTTTCAGGTTTCAGACATCGCAATAGTTGTAAGTGTTTTCATTTTAATCAATTTAGATTTAAGAAATTATTTGACTGTGCAACACAATTTTGGGTATTGTGACATTCAATTTTGAAGTAAGGGATACACGATGATATCAGAGACCTGACAGATAATGATTAGAAAAAGAACTAAAAGTTTATCTTACAAGCTGGATTCAACTTGAAACTAGTATATGTTGAAAATTGTTTAGTATATGGAATTTTGGTGTTGGCCATTTTGCTTTTGCAGCATGAAAAGACCCTTCAGGTTCAGAATTTGATAGTGAATTTTCCATTATATGTAGAATCCAACTGGCTCAAGGATTGTACAATGGAAAGACAAAGAGCTTGATGAAGGTAATTTTTAAATATGTAGTTCAAAGTTAATTTTATTCAAAAAAAGGGTGGACGAACAGTATGGCAACATGTTTGATGAGCAAAAGGAACAGTATATGCATGGGTGGTTAGACACTGCATGTGTGCTTTTATGGAGGAGCACCGCAACTAATATGCTTCTGCGGAGGAATTTTTTTATCTATAACAGAACCTCCTTAACAACAGAACTTTCAAAATGGCGGCTGACACAAGGATAGGAAACAGAATCACTCTTATCATGAAGGCAATGTAAGTACAACTGCGGTGTCTAACTACCCATGGTATATGCATGAATAATTGATCATCTTAACGTAACAAATATTTTGCCAAACATTTTGTTCTTGCAGAAGCAAAATGACACCCAAGTGTGTTTTTTAAGTTCTTTTATTTTGCATCAATTCATCCTGGCCTTTTTCTTTATGCCAACTGCCTCAATGCAGAGATATCTACAGCGTTACCAAAAAATGTAACGAGCTATGTCATGACTAAGCTCCTGAAATCATTTCATAGTGGTACAAATTTTACACCAGTATTCATTTGAAAAAAAAATAAACACATATAATACCGAAAAGCCTGCCTATCAGCCACCCCACGTATAGGCCGCACCCTTAATCTCCCTCAAACAATTTCGAGAAAAAATATTCTTGTCGCTTTTAGAACAACTCGTTTTCCAGGAAGCGTGTTACATATATCCAGGAGAAAAATTATAAATCTGCGACCTTTAGCCAAAGGCTGCCTTGCGGCATTGGTAATTAAATTGTACTTCGAATCTGGGTATAATGTTGCAAAAACCATTTATTCAAAGCTTTACCTACCTTTTAAGATGTTGCTTGTTCAGTTTGATCTAGGCATATCTTCCAAAACGGTTGCAAAGGAAGTCAGAAAAATTTCTTAATGATGCTGCGCCGCATTCTTATACGAAGCTGCGTGTGTGCAGAAGTGAGCACGAAGGTAAATAAGAAAAATGGAACAAATGACGTCACGACCATAACAAATTACCAAATAAGGCAATTTCAAATTTCATCGTTGATATGATAGAAGGAAAGGAATTTGAAATTGGTTCTTACCAATTCTCTTTTCTCTCATTTGCCTGTTGACCGTCGCTATGAAAGGACAGGGCAACTAGACACAGAAACTAAAATCACACACAGGGGAACAAGGACACAGAAATGAAAAAACCAAAGTATCGTATTGCTCATGATTGAAATCCCAACAAATAAGCATTTGACTGAACAATGATCTGACCATGACTATTCTTTGCAGGTTTTCTTAGCCTGGATCTAACTCTTTCAAAGAAACCTGTTCTTGGGCAATGGAAAATCACAGCAAAGTATCAGGTGAGACGAAATACTGTGCTTATATATTGTTCGCTCTTATGGCGATTAACTGATGTAAAAGTTTGTCAGAAAACATAAGCGTACGAGCAAGGGTGCTGGGTGGGCGGCAGCCCCCTAACGTTGGAAACATTTACAAAATCACTTTTTCTCGGGCAAAAATCCCCCGCAGCTTCGGCAAAAAATTCGTAAACAATGGTCTTGTTATCGGGTAGCCCCCGAGATTATTTTTTCCCGTACGCTTGTGTCAGAAAATGAATCTTTCAGATAGTATCTTCTTTCCATTTATTAGCTGAAGAACAGAGACGGCATGGATCTTTGATTACTTTAAAGGCACTGTCACATGTTCATGGAAGTTCTCGCAAAACTAGATGCTTCAGGAATATTTCTTGGAGCTTCACTGAAACTTTTTTGGAGAACAGCAACATTTTCTAGCAGATTAACAATTTCAGATGGTCATATGCTCTTGAATGTTCTAATCCTCCAGTAATTGTTAGGATATAGACCGATCTCGAGAAGCGGTTAAGGGCTTTCGTTGAAAGACCAACCTGTGCTGAGAAATCATAGCGTTCTTTGTCATATTTTTTATTTTCAACCCTAGTGAGAACGCCATCTCTAAATTAAAGCGTAGCTATACCACCAGTTAATTCTTAGCTTCAGATAGATAAATAAATTAATGCGGCCCCTACGGGCTGATGGGCTCTAGATCACAAATATGATATTTGATATTTGCCGATGCCAGTGCTCTCTCGTCACAGGGGCCCAAGTTTGGAATTTAAGCGCACTGGCGAAATGTGTACTCCGCAGCAGCCGAAGTAGTTGGGGTTACAGAATTTTTTTTAGACTTTTTCTCCACAAACAAGTGCACAAATGTCCATGACAGAGTGACAGAGACGGAAGATCCCCGTCATGAAAAAAGGAGCAAAGTACCATTTTAGGTTGTAGGTGGGTAGGCGAAAGAAAGCAACAAATCAGAAGAAACGCCATATCTTTGCCTTTCGTTCTTTTGCTTTCCGCGTCCAAATACGAATGAAACTTGTTAGAAGTTTGGTTTTAAAAAAGACGCAAAAACAAAAATCTAAAGATTTCCCACCTTATCGTCTACGAAACACATACTGCAAAAGACAGATTGTTAATAAACAGTATTCTTTCGACAAAACAACAAGATGCGAGGCAGGCAGCGTGCTAAATCATTAGAGAATTGAATGAACAATCTGCTGGGAATACTTGTTGTTGCCCATGCAGAAAATAATCAGAAACAAGGGGCTAACCCTGTCTCGTTATAGGCCAAAAGCTCGCCGCATCTTCCGTGAATTAACTGGGATATACAATTTCTTTCTTATCCCACTTTAGTGCGAATAAAATGTCAAAGTTGAAACAAAAGGTTTTGATTTCAACTTCCACATTAACGCTGCGTGAACGTGACTTTACTCGTACAAGCTAGCGTTAATTTCATTGTCTTAATTTAGAGGAAGGCGTTCCCATTAGATTTGAAAACAAACACGATTTAACGTACTTGGTTACTTGGTTTAGGGCGAGTTGTTGCTAGTTAACGCCTAGTGGAAAACAAGCTTAACTGACTTCACATGACTATTCGCATACAAATGTTGATATTAGATTTTCCCACCTATGTCTGTTTACGTTTAGGTATCCCTGCCCTTTTATTGCAAGGTATACGTATGCTTTGTTTTCTTTCTTAGGGTGTTTCTAAGGAAGTCAATATCAAGGTGGATAAATATGGTAAGTACTTTGTATGCCAAAGAATTCTTGTCTAGTTGGCAGCAAAAAGCAAATAGGCTACTTTCAAAATGTTCTCGCTTTCTTACATCAAAATATTATCCTTGATTTTATCATAAATCATGCTAACCCCGTATTTGTCCCTTACCTAAAACTTCCCTTACCGCTCAGCCTAGTATTTGAGCTGCAATATTGCGAGTCCAGTTTTGAGCGATGATGAGGAGTAATAGCGATAAATGAGACAGAAATGATTAATCTAAGCTTTTGGCACGATTGGAGTTTCAAATATCAAACCCAACACATACGTGTTGTAGCACGCTCGTCAGTTTATGTTTCATCGTTTAACTTTAAAATCTACTTAATCTTGCATACTTATTCAACTTATTCAATGTGAATATTTAATGTTTAATATCTTTCTTAGTTTTGCCTAAATTCGAAGTGACAATCGAGAATCCCAACTACTTGCACTACAGGAAGAAGAAGTTTAGTGCTAGAATTTGCGCAAAGTAAGTGTCTAAGTGCCCTTTATTGTTTGTGTGATGAGATTATTTAAGATTTGATTTTAAGCCCTTTTCGCGCATTTATAAGCAACCAAGGATTGTTAGTAAAGTCGAATTTAACCATATTTGAGTGCTCATAAGGAATGCTAGAAAAATGGCAAAAATTCTTCGTTTCGGTTTTTTGACTATCAAGCACATTTCTATTCATTTAGATCCATCCAGTACTCTAGGTATTATGAATTTCAAATGCCTGAGCTATTTTGTGTGCACTCGGTATTGCTCTGTGTGAGTAAATCGTAAACGATTTGATTGGAATTTGTATGCCCTTATTCACCAACCAGAGCTCGATTCATTTGAATCCATCGAATAATCTATGAACTAGCCTCGAATCTGTCAAACTAGTAGTGTTAAGGGGTTACCACACCTTTCTTTGGATTGAATGGCTTTTAAGGAACTTAAAATACTTTCCTATCATTACATTTCTGCGATTTTTGATATCTTTGTTATGTTAAAAGTCTAGGAATGTTTACGACTTATCTAGTTTTCAAGTTTTGACGACAACAAATTGCTAGATCGTAAACCAGAGCAGTGGCAGTTCTCTCTGCTTACCACAATATTTATTTTTTTATTCAATCTAAAATGTTTACAAAGAAGAGTTACCTAAGACATTACTTATGAACTACTTTACAAAACTACACGGACGATACCCCGAGCAAAAGATCATGACTACCTCGAGGACATTACATAAAGAACACAACTAAGTTACAACTAAATATGCGATTACAAAAAACTACACATAAACGATTTTAGTGATAAATACTAAGGCCGGCTTCACATTGGATGTCGGGCTAACATAGACGATAATGTTGAGCAACAGGACCCCAGCCGAGAGAACAACACCGACAACCGCCGTCACTGGTCCTCGTCCAGAGTGTCCCCCTTGCTCAAGACACTGCGCCCATGCTTACAGGTCAGGAGATTGATCTGGAGATTCAATTGAAATTCAACTGGAGACATACATAAACTAAAATGTTCAACAATTCTACCTTGTGTTCTCTATTACTTTAGACGTTATGATGGCTTTAATTATTTTTCAAAGCTTTTCATGAATTCGTTCTATACAAAGAAATTGCAATAATTTTGAAAATAATCAAGATAATAAAAATCGCCACGATAGACTTGTTGCAAAGTGCCTGAAGTTCTTTACAAGCCATTTAATCCAAAGAAAGACGCAATAACCATTCAAGGGAGAGTTGGGCTAGTTGCCAATGGGGTAAGTCGTCCCAGTCTCAATTTCAATCAACTGCTTTTATTGTTTATTTTTGCTGATAAGTGGTACATCGGATGTAATTCTTTCAAAATATATCAGCAAATATCAAAACAATGAAAGCAATTGATTGAAAATGAGACTGTGACAACTTACCCCCTGTGACAACTTACCCCCATGTGACAACTTACCTCCATGTGACAACTTACCCCCTGTGACAACTGGCTCCACTCTCCACTATATCACCTTTTATAAAGATTTGGTGCCTACTCTGTATGAAATAGGAATTTTCAAACGCGCATACGCGTATTTTTTTTATAAGAAGTCGCTTATAAGAAACTCAACTCTTAGATTGCCAAAAAATTAAGAAACTCCAGTACTGGAAAAAATTAGTTAGAAACTATTTATTTTAGTCAAGGAAATCCTTAGCATATTTTTACTTTATTTTCACTTGCTTCTTGTATCATATTACTTGGAAGCTACTTGAGTGATGTCTAAACATTGGACAGGCTTAAAAAAAAACTTAGTTTTGAAATATTCAGGAGGGCACAAGAAGTAAACATGAAGATTGTTATGAAAGTTGTAAGAAACTCGTAAGAAACTCCGAGTACTAAAAATCTGATAATTTCAAGAAAGTTTCAGTACTGGCTCAAATTCTTAGTTTCTTATAAAAATATACGCATCTTGCACATCCAGTAATTGATGCCTTTGTATTGACATTTCACGTTTGTTATCCTAGATATACTTATGGAAAGAAAGTAGAAGGAAAGCTGAACGTCACTTTTTGTTACAAATTTAAAAGTATTTATCGATGGCAAAGGAAGAAGTACTTCCCTTGCGTCAATATTAATAAAAAGGTAAGAATCAAATAATGATGCGGGGGGGGGGGGCACTTGGCCAGATTTTGGTTGGGGACGTATCAAACAAACATCAAAACCATACCCGAACCTTGTACCAATTTTTCGAATATGTATACCCGACCTTATACCAAGTTTTTTAACATGTATACCCGACCTTATACCAATTTTTCAAAATAGCGCATTTATGTCTTCTTTATACCAAAATAACAAAAATGAATACCGTTCTTTGTACCAAATCTTGAAAATCGATATCGTTCCTTGAATACCAAAATAGTGAGAACAATACCCTTCCTGATGGCACGTCCCCAGTACCCAAAATATACGTAGGGCCCCCTTCCCCGGAATGAGAATCCGATCTTCTGGGTATGCCGAAAGAATAACCACTTTTTACAGACTATGATAAATCGTTCAATGTTCAATTTATGTTAAGTTAATTGTTTGTTTTATGATAAATCATGCGCTAGGTCGATTTTGCAGATCTGTAATCAGAATCCTAAATTAAGTTGGCGATTTTATGTCGATTTTCCAGCGTAATAATTTCTGAGCAGCAAGCAATTTCTCGTTAACTGTAGTTTAAATAAAAACGGACTCATCGTAATAAACCCAAACACGCAAAATTAGACACTGTAATCTGTGGAAAGAAAACTGTTAACTCCTGTAAAAGAATAACAACCAAAATAACCTGTAACCAGGGAGAAAACTGTTAAATCCTGCAAGAGAAACAACTAATTAACCTTAAACCCTAAAAGGAGAGAATATTAGTTTATAGCTGCAATAAAGAGCAACTTTCAGGGTTTAAGGTTAATTCGTTGTTTCTCTTAAAGGATTTAAAAGTTTTGTCCCTGGTTAAAGGTTAATATGGTTGTTTTTCTTTTACAGGAGTTAACAGTCTTCTTTCCACAGATTGCAGCGTCTAATGTTGCGTTGTGGGTTTATTGCGACGAGTCCATTATTTGAAGCTATTTTCAAATAACTGTTGTCGTGAAAGAAGCTTGAATTGATCGAAAAACATTGATATATTATTATTGTACCGTGTGTGTGTCCCAGAAAAACGCTACAGATTTGAAAAATTCTAATGCAAACTGTTTCACACTCATTATCAAACAATTATTTTTTGGATCTGCAATGATTAGAATAAATTTTGATATGTATTCCAGTATTTTTGGTGTCTTTGTTGTAGAGTTAAAAATCAGAAAACTTCAAATTAGCTGTTAGGGCAAAACCAGAGCTTCCAGCATTTGAGCAAAAGATCATGGAAAATTATGAAGCATGGCAATCTCTGAAATTTCACAGCATTGCTGACAAACACGCAAATACACCATTTTATTTTGCATTGAACAGATACTTTCGCAAAAATTTCTATCAAAGCATAGTCATGCTTCTTAAGTGCTCATGAGGGCTCCGTATTTTTTTTTGGAATGCCATTATTAGAGTTATACGTTCGATTGTAAATTAGCACGAGGAACTCCCTTGAGACTTCATAACTCACGAACCAGCAAAGGATCTCTGTGTTACAGTTTCTTAATTATTTGTTCGTGCTTGTCAGAGATGCTGTGAAATTGCAGATAATTCCATGCTTCTGATTTTCCATTTTAGTTTGCTCAAATTCTGGAAGCTATGGTTTTGCCCTAACAGCAAATTTGAAGTGTGCTGATTTTTAACTCTACAACCAAGCTACCAAAAATAATAGAAAATATATCAAAATTTAATCTAATCATTGTAGATTCAAATAAAAATAATTGTCTGATAATGAGTTTGAAAAAGTTTGCATTAGAATTTTGCAAATCTGTAGCGTTTTTTTTGGGACACACGGTGTATTATTATTATATATTTTTCTGAAGACATTACCAGACAGATAACTCTTCAAAACGACTTTGGAATTTAGAATATCTAATGCGAGTAGTTATGATTAAAATCTGTCTCAAATTAGATGTCACATGAGATTTGCGATAACGCAAAATTACTCACCTGACATCTAATTTGAGACAGATTATATAGTTCTATTCATATTTCATATTATTTCATATTAAATTATTTATAACACAAAATCCATTCAGCATAACATAATACAAGTTAAATTTACAATCTATAATACAATATGATATATATACAAACGGAAAAATTACTTCAGAACTGTTAGGGTCTATTTGCTGCTCTTCCAGGGAGTCGTGTTTGATTTTTAATTCAGCTCTTGAGATGGGTTTTTAGATTTATTTGAACTGCGGGTTGGCAGTTCCCTAATAGTGATAGGAATGCTATTCCATGCAGTAAGAGCTGAATAATGAAAGCCTTTGCTCAAGGTTATATCTTGGAATTTGGAGGTCCCTGCAGTTTCTGGTACTGTAGTTTGAATGCAAAGATGACTGGTGGAATTTATCCTGAACGCTCTCCAGGCACATCCTGTTCATAATCTTGTAGTTATCTAAAGTCTGTCTAAAATTAAATGTCACATGAAAATGCCCGCGAATAAAACAATCGAAGAATTTGCATGAGCAAATCTCATGTGACATCTAATTTGAGACAGATTTATTTAACCATTTTCTAAATGAATTTAGCCGTTATTGACAACGGAATTCTTTCTATAGATCGATGGATGTGCTGATCTTGACGTTGACTTTGAAAGTAAGCCATTCTCTGTGTCATCATCTTGGAACACGATCGTGGCAGTGCATGCTGCCGTTACAGAGTTAGCAACAGGAACAACGCTTAATGGTACGAAAAATGTCACTTTAATACGCCAAGAAATCAAACTATCGTTGGCTGAGACCCCAGATTTCAAGCCTGGATTTCCTTTTGCTGGAAGGGTATGGCCATATATCATCATTGTTTGCAGTTTTTTATCTCATGCTTAACTCGTGATACTTTGCATTTTTACTCCGAATGGAAACGCCCTATTTTAAGCTAACAAGAGAAAGAACAAGACGAAAATTGCATTAGCTCGCCGTTACTTCGAAACTTAAAGTGAGTGACCTGAGCTATAAGGCGCCCGTCTATAAATAGGATAAAGAAAAACCAAAACACGCCATTGTTTTCTATGGCTTTTCTTTCTTTGCCCACTTGTTGGATTATAAAATACAGTAGGCTATTTATAAACCTATGAGATCTCATCTTTTAACTCAGGTTATTCCCTTTAATACCAAAAATTCTTGTTTCAAAATCTGAGATTTCAATCGCGCAAACTGACGCAGTCATATCCCATATAAAATCTAGAGCTTTGTATCACCGCAAAATCCATATAACAAGGACTCGGAATACATGAAAGCTTGTAGCTAGACTAGTTGTGGTTACCCTAGTGCTTAATAGTGCAATTAACATTTGAAGAAAATCTCATGTTGCTTGTTTCTTGTTCTTATTTCTTGTGTCTTATTTCTTGTAAGAAACAAGACAAGAAACAAGAATCTTCTTTCTTCTTTCTTCTTTCTTCTTTCTTCTTTCTTCTTTCTTCTTTCTTCTTTCTTCTTTCTTCTTTCTTCTTTCTTCTTTCTTCTTTCTTCTTTCTTCTTTCTTCTTTCTTCTCGCTGAATCGGAAACTAGAGTCTAAAATTTTGTGCCCTGAAATTTGGAAAAATTTCTGTAATTGTGTCCGTTTGATCAGAGTCCAGAAAAAGGTCAAACCTTCCTCCGGATGCCAATTTCGTTAGAATTAATAATAATAATTAACAAATCCCTAAAATTTATAAATCAGTTGCTGTTGCCATAATAACCCAACAAATTTTCCAAGGTTTCTTATAAAAATTACTAAAAATTCCTCCAATATGGCATTAACAAGCAAAACCTCCTCCTGCTCACAGCCACGAGGCCGTNTTCTTTCTTCTTTCTTCTTTCTTCTCGCTGAATCGGAAACTAGAGTCTAAAATTTTGTGCCCTGAAATTTGGAAAAATTTCTGTAATTGTGTCCGTTTGATCAGAGTCCAGAAAAAGGTCAAACCTTCCTCCGGATGCCAATTTCGTTAGAATTAATAATAATAATTAACAAATCCCTAAAATTTATAAATCAGTTGCTGTTGCCATAATAACCCAACAAATTTTCCAAGGTTTCTTATAAAAATTACTAAAAATTCCTCCAATATGGCATTAACAAGCAAAACCTCCTCCTGCTCACAGCCACGAGGCCGTGAATTTTTCTGTACTCTGTGTGGTGTATTACATTGTATGACGCACTTGAGAGTCGAAAGAAAGTTACTCTAATAGCTAATTTTGTCTTCTTTGTCACCAATAGATTTTCATACAAACCTATGACGGAAAGCCTGCGTTGAATAAGAAGATCAAGTTTACCGCAAAAAGTTCTGATTCTAAACGCAAATCAACGACGCTGCTTGATTTTGAGAGAGTGATTGAAAATGGTGTCTTTGAATTCGACCTTGCATCGGGTGTGCCCAGTGACGCCAAATACATTGATATTGAGGTATGACTTAACATTCTTTTGGATGCCCCAAAGTGAATTTCACTATTTTGACAACCGGTTAAAATCAAACTATTTGCCTTGGAGCAGCTTAGTGAATTGGTCGAAGGGATTTTTAGGTGATTTGCCATAATTATAGAGATAAGAAATTTTTCATATTATCATTATTTTTGGAATTGCAGCTTGTTTATATTCCTGTTAGCTTTGAAGTTACGACGTCATCAAATTGCTAAACCGTAAACTATAAAAGATACAGACTTTTCCTTGATAAAGTGATTCTACAGAATCCGTGAAATTAAATTAAATGAAGTGAGAAAGAATAAACAATAGATTTTTGTATAATTTGGTACACCAATTACTGTATTATGCAGAAAAAGAAAACTATTGTTATTCCTTTTTTATCCCTAGGGGACTAATCATTTAATTGTCATTGTTAGGAAGCAGAAAGCTCTCATAAAACTATAACTTTTCTCCAAAATAGCTGTATCACAAAATCACAATGAACATGGAAAGAAATGACCGATTTCAACAAACTAAGTTTCTAATAAGTAATTTAATCTTTCTTCTACATTGCAAACCGCAACAAACACAGTCTGAGTTGTTTTTCGCCAAAATGTGGCTTGTTAAATGCCCCACGTTTTTTCTGACTCACCCGGTATTTCGTCTTATAGGCTGTTCACGTGCTGAAAGGCAGTTATTATAGATCATGGAACAAGAAAGTTAGGGTATTTCGCCGAATCAAATCGTGGTATTCTCCAAGCAAAACTTATATGAAGATTGAGAAACCAGCTGCACCCTTGTTGGTAAGTTTTATTATTTCTTGTGGATACAGTGGCTTTCAGACATGTTACTAAAGAAGGTCCCGCGTTGTATTGCCTCTAGTCGCGTCCTAAAGAGAGATATAAATTTGAGATACTTAAATAGTTTCAAATAGTTGCAAGGATCGCAAGATTCGCATATATTTGAGACCTGTAATCCTTGTGAGTATATAGAGACCACTTCCTTTCGATGCCACCCTTGTGATCCCCCGGCGATCCCTTCGTCCTTGCGATCCGTGATCCTTGCGATCCTTTCGATCCTTGCATTATTTGCAATCCTTGGCATCCATGCCATCCTTGTAATCCTTGTGATCCTTGTGATCCTTGCGATCCTTGCGATCCTGTCGATCCTTGCGTTATTTGCAGGGCCGTCGAGAGCCAGCCCGGGCCCTGGAGTGATTTATGGGATCGGGCCCTAGTGGGGGTTTGGGGGCTTTCCCCCAAGAAAATTTTCCGTGACCACGCCCTTCAGACCCTCGGAAACAGCGGGAAACGACCNATCTGGAGCTTGCAGAAGGAACGCTCTGCAGATGCAGCTGTCACAGGTAAGGTGCAAAATATTCTGAGAGCAGTGCATACATGTCAAGTTTAAACTTCATAATTTTATTCAGAGTACTCGACTCTCACTTTTACTAGCTGACTAACTTTCAAAAGAGGGCATGGTCACGACATTTTTAAGGCAGATATATTGTCATAGAAATGCGCTGTAAAGAGCGTTTATAGCAATAATAATGTTTTATGGGACGAGATTGTTACGGGCCCCTTCGGGGCCCGGGCCCCGGACCTTTTACCCCCCCTACCCCCCCCCCCTCTCGTCACTCCTGGTTATTTGCAATCCTTGGCATCCTTGTGATTCCTGTGATCCTTTCGATCATTGTGATCCTAGTTTAAATCTGAATATAAAAGTACGACTGGAAATTAATTATGAGCTGCAAATGATTGGAAATTTGGCCATGCGATTGAAACCACTTGTATACGCGTTCCATTCCATTGAATTATATTTCTGTTCCAGCAGACGATTTCCAGCTCATAAAGTCTATCTAATATACTATTTATAGTTCTGAAATGCTCAACTTTGAAGTTTGAAATCTAAATTTTGAAATTTTATGTTTGAAAATTTGTCGTAGGTTGGATCATTTGAAGTTATTCAAGTTAAATTCAATCCAAACATGATGAAAGACAACAGAATCTTTTATAAGGTAATATATATACAGAGTAATCCGATCTGAAAATAAGTTAACGAGCTTTGTATCCCTGCTTTGTTAAACCTATTCTACGTGGGTAAATCAAGTACTACTTTCTCACGAAGGCGGGGGGCAAAACAGGCCCCCCAGATTTTCTCAGCAGCAGTGATATCTACGGCAACGCAAATTGGTACACATAATTACCAAGCAATTGTGATTCTAAAAATAGCATTATATGCTAATTAGCCACATGACCTGTTGCTAGGCAACGCAAAAACAATGGACATTTGCTGATTTTGGTTCTTCTCTTAAAAACTTTACATTTTCAGAGACAAATTGTCAATAAACAACTTTGAAGCTATCTATTTGATGGATATTGATTGTTCTTGATAAAAATTGCCAATAATTCTATTTTTGGAAATTAGATTGTTATAAAAACTGTCAATCAAAGTCATTCGTGATAGCAAATTTGCTGATGCCATATTGGCATTTTTGACTAAGTGTTACATTTACATTTACATGGTATAATCAGCAACCTCAATACTGAGGGCTCCGCTGATGAAATACGATTGGTCACTGCATGTAAAGCCGTTAGTCATATAAACTAAAGGAAATTGATCTTGAATTGTTAATTGATAAATTTAAATCATAATATACTAATTATTTCATATATTTATTATTAACATGACGTCATATATAAGTATGACGTCATACATCTTAAATTTTGCTGATGTCAAATTATATATTAAATGAAAGTAGACTTCGAGGTAAATTGATTGGTAACAATTTCATTGAAATCAAATGTCTATGAGAAATTCTATGCACTTTTTAATGATATTCTTTGAGACCTCTCTCCAAATATGGGCATGTCATAGTCACGTGAACAATTATATAACAATGACCTATTGTTTATTTGATATAGTATTAATGTTTATTAAAAGTCAAATAGGTTCTAGTCTTTTATCACGTGTAGTTTAAGAGCAATTAGAGAAAGTTTGCTTGGGGGGCCTTTTTGCCCCCCCCTTCCCAAGTAGAATAGGGTTAACGTGTCTATATCTTTAGATGTTGCTTCTGTCCAAAAATCCTGGTTCAAAAGAAAATTCCAAATCATGCGTTTCTCAGTTTCTCAGCTAAGGTGGATGAGTACATTTTTGCCCCTGGGGCCTCGCTGTGTTTTGGGGGATGATGCTCTGTATGTCCTGATTTGGTCTGTTTTTGACCGGGCTAGGGCTTGTGGAGTGCCGTCTTTCGGGATTTTGTGAGGTTCTGGGGGCCTGAACTGGTCTGGGGGTCATAAAGGAAGGGCCACCTTTTTGGGTACTTTTAAATAAAGTTTATAATTACTTCAAGATGTTCTGTTTTCACTTGTTAGTAGCTTATAAGGCATCGTGCCTAAATATTTATATGATATGATGATATGATATGACATGATAGTTGGGGTGAAATAATCGCCATCATTTTCAATTCCACATTTTGTGAAGGTTAAAGACAGAGACAGATTTGAAGTCGTATGGGGTAGTCTACATTTTTCAAAATGACTGATCTCTGCTCTTTTTCAAAATCTCGTCTTTTCAAGCCTATATGGAATTCAGCTCTTTTTTCCATTTTCCAAACATGGACTGAAATAGTGGGGATAGTTTAACTGTGACTTCCGAGAAATGAAGAAATCAACACATTTTTGAAACTGGTTTTTCGGAGGGTAGACATAGCTTAAATTGACCAACCAACATCTCGTAAGATAGCTAAGTTCCTCAGCTCCACACTAATACAAAATGTGTGTCCATTATTTTTGCTTTAGCTAGGCGTGATCTGGCTTAGGAGGTGTTTTTACGGTCACCCGATATCGAAAAGCGATACATTTATGTTTTCTTTCCCACCTTCATTTTACCGAATGCTACAATCTTAGGCCCACTTAGCACGAGATCAGTTCAATTTGTAACCGTACCCAAATGGGTGCAGCTAATCCTGGTCTTCAGGCGTAACCCACTGGAAACATTCCAAACAGAACTGCTAGCTGTACCCAAATAGATGTTCTACTTTTGAAGTAGGTTCCCGTTTGGAACCGTTCTCAGACGGGTCTCGTGTATACGGATGGGACGGTTTCAAACTGGAACGGCTAGAAAGTTTGGCTGCAATTTATTGCTGAAAACATCTTCAAAACAAGGAGATTTTCAAAGATGGAATCCGAAGAATGCCTGTCTTTATTTTGAAATATCCTTTTGCCCCCCCCCCCTTCTCCCCTCGGTACTACAAGGGTCCAAAAAGCCCGGTATTAATAGGGTTAAACCCTACGTTAACACAACATAGGCTTCAAATCTTTAAAAAAGAATGCACAGATGGTTAATGCTTCTTCCGTCACATTTAATGGCTTGAAGGGAACTTCGGGTATTTCATTTTGCAAGATCTGGGACTGACATGCATCTCCATTTTGCAGCTTCTGTGCCGTGGAAATATCGAAGATAGTGGATCAGTCTCTGACAGCAGATTTGGCGGAAAAATCGCGAAAGCAGCAATTTCGATTTTTGTGACACAAAAAATGGCACCGAAGTGCAGGCTACTTGCATTTTTCGTTCGAACTGATGGAGAATTCGTTGGCGACAGTGAAGAGATACCAATCGAAAAGAAGTTTGAGAATGAGGTATGTAGGGATTTTGCTACTTGTGCTTCACTGCTGTGCATAAACAAACAAGGCCTTTACTTACTTTGCATGAATTTATCATTTAATTATGGACTGAATTGAAAGGATAGATAATTTTATACAGACGGCATGACGTCACAGCAGCGTTACGACGCCATCTTGTTTTGGGGTAAATGTTCAGAAAATTTCTATAGGAATCTATAGGAAATTTGCAAGAAGTTGTATAAAATTGCTCCTCTATTCTACCTTGCGATAGTGAGTAGGGAAAGGATAGGTAGCAATTGTCAGTCAGACCTAAACCTATGAAATAAACACACGAACATGCTGTTTTTAAAAGCAAAACAAAAATTTAGGCCAAGAAAGCTGTGAAAACTTGCCGTTAAGTCGATAATTTCGTAGTTAGCACCATAAACTCTGTCGGCTGTGAGTTGCTCGTCGCTTCTTCAAAGTCAACCTTCCTTTTAGACATTCGCCTATCTATCTGCTAAAGTTTTTGAATAATTTTAACAGTTTCCAACCATTTTGAATTTATTTATTGCGATAAATAAACGAGACTGTCTCGAAATCCCAGTGCGACGCTATACTTTGTAATGGCTTTATTTACCCAAAGTCTGATTTTCGAGCGCGAATTGATCAAGTCACGTGACATGTCGTCTGTATGAGTAAGACCTCTTGACGAATCTCCTGTATGAAGAACATGGTGGGAAGCACAAGGACAGATTTTGTAACAAATACAAGCGCTTTGCAATCGAAGACAAAGGGAATTCTCATATCTTTAGAGTGTAAATAAACATAAATTTGTGTGTTACAGTAGTGTCCCGCATATAAGAAATATACATTTAAGAAACACAGACCCCGATTTTCAAAATAATACCCCACTTTATAAGAAACAGGTGCAGGTCTGAAAAAGGCTTGTTTCTTATTTAAAAGTTATGTATAGATTAAAACTTTTGAAAAACATAAGAAAACATAAAAACTGTACAACTCTCTTTGCCTTTGTATACAAACAAATAATTTGGTATACAAACCAAGCAAAAATCACCTTCCTGGAATAATTGTAACATTTCCTTGAAGTGAAAATTTACAGATACAAATCAAAATAATATGTTTTGTATCACAATCATAGAGCCGCCGTCAGAGTAGTTGATGGATAGTACATGATTTTTCTAATATGAAACTTTACCCTGATTTGACGTTTATATCTCATTTTATAAGAAACGCGTCAGACCTGAAATTGAAAAAGGTGTTTCTTATATGCGGGACACTACTGTAAATAAACTAAAATGCCAAGAATGGAATACACTAAACGTATCGGGCATCACCCTACATCAGTAGTGATGAGGAATAGAACGCACAGGGCGGTTAAGCTGAAGTGACCAAAAACTCGAAAGATCGAGAACTATAGAACGTCCAATAGAATTTAACGCAGCAGAAAGAAGAGTAGCCTTGAGGTAGCTATGAAGGAGGAAAAGATGACGCTATTAAAAAAGCCTACGAAAAAGAATACTGTTTGTTGAGTCCGTTGGCGAATAGAGTACCAAGCTTAAAGATTAAACGTTTCTCTAATAAACATATAAACATATTGCTCATCTTCTGAATTACATAAATAAATTTCACGAGGCAGGTGTTTGGATCAATTCTTCTTCTTTCGATATATACTCATTACGTCAATTACACAACCCCTTTTCGCTTGCACAACGCGACAGTTTGCCATAATGGTTTCAGGTCAGTTTTTGCGGCTTCGTTTGTTTTGATTTCTTGCTGGAGAGAATCCCCTTTGTCAGTGATCGCTAATCGCTTTGAAATGGCATATCAATCGAAAGCAACTGAGGCTATTGTTACAAAATCTGCCCTTGCTTGTGGGAAGGGGTGGTTTCTCGAAAGAGTCTTTTTGAGACTGCTAGAAATTCAAGTATTCCATTTTAATATATTCGACTTTTAAGAAGTACTCCAAGAATTGTTTTAAGATCCTGAAATTCCGAAGTACAAACGGTTTAAGACTCTTAAAATTCCTCAGGTATTTACCAATATCATTAAAATACCAAAAGCGTCGCAGGTTCAGCATATAAAAATAAGGGACGTAACCGGACGCAACCTTCGGAAATATGGTTGTGAGCATTTAGAGCCCGAATTACATAGTAGTTGGAGAGGGAATAACTTGTAAATCTGACATTGTTAGATCATTTACATGGCTTCCTTTGTCCATTTCTTTGAAAATGAACCGTAGGAGATACTTAAGAGATTGGACTAAATTTTCGTAAGGAGCATCAAAACGGAAAGCCTCCCTAAATACAAGAAACTGTCCTTGCCTTCTTCCAATAGGAGAGTCATCCCCCCCGCATCCCTCTCTGAGAACAAGACTTACCTTAGATTCTTTGAAGGCTAAAGCAAAGCAATTTACGAATTAATTTACATCACAGAATGCGAAAATGGGGGGGGGGGGTTAGCTTCCTCGATGGGACATTGTAGCCTCGATGGCTGCGGAGTGGTCATTGTTTTTTGCTCCCTGTGGTATCGTCCTTGTAGTGTTGTAAAGTAATTCATATATAGTGTCTTAAGTAATTTGTTCCTGTAAAAGTTTTAATTGAATATATAAAAAAAATACATTGTAGCCTTTTTTGATATACCTTCTGGTCAAAGGACCCACAAGGAGTCCATTACCGAAGCCGACCAGACCACCCCTACTGGCAACTCTTCCCAAGGACGTGAAGCTTCCCTCCGAGGAGAGAAGCATACAGAAATTTTTAGGTGGGCGGTGTACTACCTCAGGCGGCCAGCCAAGGGTTTGAACTCGCAACCTTCCTCACAGAAGGCGAGACCACTAACCACTAGGCCAACCTACCACTTAGCCTTGTAGACGACTTAGGCAAGTCCAACCTTGTACCGGCTCAAGGACGTAAAATGAGGTATTCGGGAATTTCAATTTTAGAAGGCAACAATGGCATTTCCGCACCTTTAAGAAAATTTCTAATGAATTCTTTTTTTTTCATGACAGGTGACAGTGAGCTTCTCCGAATCCCAGACGAAACCTGGAAGAAATGTATCAATAAGCCTTCAAGCTGCTCCTGGTTCAAGATTTGCTTTATCTGCAGTTGATAAGAGTGTAGAGCTTTTGGGAGTGACCAATGACATCAAAGCAAGCAGGGTAAGAATATCCTTTCCAATTTCGTCTTATTTGTATTGAATTACAGAGTTCTGCTTTTAGAGCAACGTGACTTTTCAGAGCAGAACAGCATGTGTTCCAATTATTGATTATTTGATTGGTTAGCAAAGCAGACACGCTTCTACGAATGTGGCCAAGTTTGCTATACTTTCGAAATTCTTTATACAGTTATATAGTTATCAGAAAGGAGCTTGCGATTTATTGCTTCACGTCTTTTGAAATACAGCTTTTGCCTCGATAAGTTGTAGAGCTAAATCTCAAAGTGTGCATTGCTCTCAGCTGAACGCGTATTGCTTCACAATAGGCACGTTTCAGATTTCTGGCTGTGCTGGGATTTGCAGTCTTTGCCTAGAGTTGAAAATAGTGTTCGAACATGTCTTTAGGTCAATTCTAGCAAAGAACTTCTAAATTTGTATTTAGGAAAAATACGGAAAAAATTAGAGGGTAAAATAGCACACAGCACACGAAAACATTTTAGAATGAAAACTGGGATGCGGTCAGAAGTAATTCCCCTTCACCGGCCCAGATACGACGAATGGAAGTCTATATATTAACATAATCAAATTGACAGTGTTTATAAATATTTGAAAAACTTTTGAAATATCACTAAAATTTGAGTAGATCTTCTTGAAAGTTTATCTTTGAAATTTGCAAAGGCTAGAAATCGCTTTATATCGTGTGAGTCAAAAACCTGTAACCAGTATTTGAAAAATATTGCCTCAAAAACTATCAAATCGATTAAAAAAATTCCAATTTTTTTAATTCTTTCATTTAAAGTTGGCTAAGACATTATTAGGATGAAATGTTTTACATAATGTGCAGTTGCAGGCTTGGCATTTATGGGCTTTAATGAGTCTTTTCAAAATCTCAAGAGAGTTGGAATTTTCAGCTCTGGAGGTAGTGTTTCCCATACCTTTTCCCCAATAAATCTGACCGTATCGGTTCCAAGGCACGTTGTTTTCACTTTCGGAAGTGGTAGTTTATCAGAACACCTAAGATTGTAACGCATTTCTTTTTCGTCGAAAGTTTGCTTCATAAAGCTAGGATTTAGAGTAGATTTCGTTTTGTAAATCTCTACCATGAGCAACTGCAGGTTCATCTGATGAACGGTTACCGAATTATCCATTTCCAGTAAATTTTCAAAACTAGAACCGTTGTCCTCGTATTTGATTCTTAATGTCTTTTCATGTATTCTATTCGTGAATTCCAATTCCTTCCTGAACCTCAAGGAGGAAAACTTTCTCGCTACTTATGAGAAGTTTAGCACTGTTACAAAAAGGGCGTTCTGTCACTCGTGGTTCGATACTATAATCAAAGTTAACTAATTTTTCAAAGAGTTTCAACTTTATTTTGGTCACCTAGTTGTGTTTGTAAACATGGACGTAGCAAGCAGTTCTCGCTTGGGGGACACAGATCTCGAACGGGCCGATTTCGATTTTGATAAGTTAACTCTGTATAGATGTATGTATATATATGTATATATATTGTTAGCTACAGTGTTAAATCGAATTAAAATAAATCTACAACAACAACAACCACTTTTTAGGATTGAATGAAAGGGCACTTTTAAAATTAAAACAGGCTCAAGAATAGGGCACTTTCGAAAAACTTGGCTGGCGAAAAACCCCGGGGGGGGGGGGTACTTGACTTTAATTAGTACGGGGGTGTGCACTCCAAGAAAATGTTTTTTGACCCGGCTTTAGAATTTTCCCCTCCAAATGATACCCGGCTTTAGAAAAAATCGGCTTAAAGTATACTCCATAACGTAAAAATACACAAAATACGCCTTTTGACAACCGGCTTTAGAAAAATTGCCTTCTTTCGATACCCGGCTTTAGAAAAAAGAGGCGAAAACGATACCCGGAAAGGAATGCACATCCCGTCAGCAAAATATACTAAGTACCCCCANGGCGAAAACGATACCCGGAAAGGAATGCACATCCCGTCAGCAAAATATACTAAGTACCCCCCCCCCCCCCGGGCGAAAAACGTTGCCCCTATGCCCCCAGGCACCTACGTGTTTGTAAATATTGTTGTTCTTCTTCTTTGCAGATTATGAATATGATTGAAAGACTTGATGTAACTAGACGTGGTGATACTTCGAGCTGTAAAGGAGGCCGCCGTCCATTGAATCTATGGAGAAGGAGAAGGTCAAGTCCAGTCGGCCGTTGGTGGGGAAGCTGGTGGGAAAGTTCAGACCACGTTGATGGTGTCAAAGCATTCAATGTAAGTATACAGAAAAAACAGCATGTTCCATTCGATATCCACCAAAACGTGCTGTTTTCTAGAAAAATACAAGCATGTCGGGCTTGCAGACGTAGAGTTGTAATAGACCTTTTAGCAATTCTACAAAAGAGTCTGGATCGAGCGGTGTTTTTGTACATTTTGCAGAAATCTGTCAAATCTTCGAAGTGCACAACGTGATAGAAGCTATAACGCCACTCAATCCAACATTTCGTATAAAAGTATATACAGATATCGCTCGATCTAGACTTTTTTGAAGAATAACTGAAAGGTCTATTTTCATCCTTGTTATTGCTATTATACCTAAACCACTACCTCTTATACCGGTTGAGCAAAAAATCAATACCCGTTTGAAAGGCCACGACTCCCTGGATATCAAGACAATAATATTGGGATATATATTTGTTAATGGCGGACATGTTAAAATCCATTTTAAGTCCACCTGACTGAAATCGGCCACTCTGTTCTGAAATTATGATGGATTTTTTCTAGAAAGCCTCTCCAAGAAACCTTCCAAGCTGGCCTAAAATTATGACCAAATGTTCTGCCTTACAGCAATGGCTTTTACATGCTTTAGCACGTGTTATCCCTTTGGGAGGATGAAAGTGTCATCCTGGGAGCATAACAGCATTATTCCGGATGATTTCATCCTCTAATGAGGATAACACGTGCTAAAGTGTGTTAAAACGTGTTGAAGTCATAGCTGTAAGGTAGAAGTATCAGGAAAAGTTGGACGTGATTGTATGTCTTACAGCAGCTTTCTCGAAAATTTCTCATAATTTCACAACGGAGTGGCCGATTTCAGTGAGGTAAATTTTAAAAAGGATTTGAACATGTCCTCTATTACATAATATATTTGCCAATATTATCACCTTGATATCCAGGAAGCAATGGCCTTTGTAAACGGGGATTGTTTTTATTGACTCCTCGACTCATCCAGTACAGCTGAAACTAGGACTCCTAATATTACAGCTCAAAAATAGGACTCCACCACAAGAGGTACAAAGTACACTTTTAAACCGCGAAAGAAGCGAGGCCGTCGATCATTCAATTGATGAAATGAAACTATTTAGTGTACAACTGATACAGTTGTAGCGATGTATCAGTTCAGGCAAGGAGCGAAACTACGACGATGTATAAGTCTAGTGTCCACCAGTTCGACCAAGTTTGACTGCCGGTTCGACTTATTGACTTATCGAGGCCTCAAAATCAAGTCCTGTTTTTGCGCTGTAATGTATTTTGTGAATCCTAGCTTAAGCTGTAGAAGAGGTAGAAGAGGGGAATATATTTAGTAGTCAATGAATCATTTCATATTCTTTTCTTTCTGTCAGGATGTTGGACTAGTTTATTTCTCAAACTTGGATATCAATGTGAAGCCATGCATTAGACGTCAAAGGCCATGTAAGTTATTTGATTTCTTTCAATCTAAGTTTTCATCGTCGAAAAAGAGCATATTCGGTTCAACAATTCAACAATTTTTAGGTAACATCATGGCTATTACAAGCAGCGACAAACAACGGATGGGTTTGAATCTAGACTTATGCAGTCAGTCCCTTGTTTCCTAGCGTTCCTTGATTTGCTGGTGTCACTCCAGTCAATAGGGACTCATAACATTACTATGTAATGGTTATTGGGACTTGTAAGATTTCGATGTAATATCGAGTCATTTCGACTCATTTTATATGGCCGAAACCTGCAGGAGTTTTCATATAACATTGTCCTTCCACAAAACTACCCTCGAAGTCTGGTTTAAAGAGCTTGAACAGAGGAAACAAAATGTTAGTACTATTATGTTTACCTTACCCTTGATCAGAGTGCTTTTAGTATGTTTTGCAAAGTAAAATAAAAATTTTTATTTTCCGAAAATATTTCTAAAAATACTCTGATCCTGGGTATATTTCCCTGACCTACGAATTGCAAAATGCGTACCTGTCAATCGACAAGACGTAAAAGATGAACGAGCAAAACGAGGGAGAAAAAAGAGGCGGAGAGAGAGAGAGACTTGTAGGATTAAGAAATTGAAAGCGAGATTCTTTTGTTCACAGACAGACACCGGACTAAATTCTGACCACCAGCAAATGCTTTTTGATGTAGGCAGAAAGCCAATCAAATGAACGGCAAGTGTCGTAGCATAATGGATATTAACAATAATTATACATTTCCTTTTGTTAGTGTCTCGATTTCGATTTCCTTATCTAACAAGTCTCTCTCTCCTTCCTTCTCCCTCGCTCACATTGTATATTCCACGTCTTGTGCTGACAAGAGAGAGAGACTTGTAGCAAGTACACTAGTGACATGAGTGACGTCAGCAAATCAATGAATGCAGAAAAACCAGCGACTCAGGGAATAAGTCTAGCTTTGAGTCTATGGTTTTCTCTTGCGATAAAGCAAGTTTCCTCTATTAAGGCCAGTTTCCAGTCGGTGGAATTTTCCAAGCGGGAAGAAGTTCTTTTTTTTACGACAGAAAATATCGCTTTGCAATTGAATAGAAATTTAAAGTGCCTCTGCACTAAAAAATTTTATGACGTCTTTCAATAGTATTTGATGCGGAAGTATGGAAAACGAAAAAATTATTTGAATCGATCAAGCCGTTAATTATTTATGACGCATCAAAGTTACGAAATTGCAGCAATTATGTGATATCTTTTGATTCATTACCGCGGATCGAAAGAATATCCAGACGCCTCGGTCGAGTGGGCTTTGACGTCATAGTAGGAAAGAACCTATTCACTGCCATGCATAATCCATTCATTCATCGGCTTGGCGTGTAAACATTGAAGACACACAGACGAAAGAATACCATCAAAATGCCTTTACGGTGTATTTTACCAACTTGTAGCAACAATCCCGATAAGGAAAAATGTATAGCACTTCATAAAATTCCGTTTTTCGACGACGATCGTCCTGAAGCGAAGAAAAGAAGGAAGAGATGGGTCGATTTTATAAATTCGAAACGAGCAGACCCATGGCAGCTCTCAAAAGATACGGCAGTCTGCTCTAAACATTTTACGCGGGAAAGTTTTATTCGGAAAGTGTTTGTGCCAGGCACTACCCCTAATTTGTGATGACACTGGTGTAGTCCCATTTCCAACAATATTAGAGGAGAAGAACGGCGAAAAAATGTCTGCACGAACACGGAGAAGGTACGTTTAGGCCCATATTTACATATATAATTGTTTTTAATTTACTGCGACCTATTGACCTAAATCAATTTGTTATCGAAATTTTCAGATTTCTGATGGTTTTTACTTCCAAGCGAAAATGACCCGTACCAAAAAATCTGGGACTTTCCCGGGAAATTCTCGGGATTTTTCTGTGATCGATTATCAGCTTTCCCAGAAATCTAAAAGCCGGGGAAATGACTAAAATTCCCGGGAAAGCTGGGATTACTTTGCATAAATAATCTTAGCAGAAATTCCTGGAGATATGAGGAAAACCTTCAATAATCAGAATAGTTGAGAACAGTAATGTTCAACAAACACAATTTTCTGGCGGATAATGGAAGGAACAAAAGGGCCCTAGTTGCAACTCCCAAGTTTAATTTTGAATGTCGTTGATATCGTAACAACAGAAATGGAGAAGGCAAAGCAAACTGAGGATCATGGAAATGATATGATGTAAAAGCTGAATACATGCTTCCGAATTGCATCGATTGTAGATTGTTCACATAAATATTCGATCAACTTTACAATAAATTGTTTCTATAATTCTATGAACACTGTTTCTGTGTCTCCTCTTCTTTAAATTTTGGTCTTCGTTCGTCTTCTTTTCTGAAAGAGAAATGGGACAATTTCAGAGCTCTAGCAATACAATCATTAAAAGATATTTGAACTCTTTCCCTGCCACCTTATATTTAGGCTTATTCCAAAACTGGATACTAGTGGTGGGGGCTTAATAGAGAGGCGAGGGGGGCCTATTAAAAATTTATAGCTTAGAAGGGAGGGGCTTTTAAGAGAAGGGGCTAAATATAACTTTTACAGTAAAACAACCAATCTACTTCTACCTAAGCACACTTTCTTCTATAATGCTCTGAATAAGATACAAGCTTTTTATGAGAAACTTGGATCAGGCGATAGTATTAAAAGTTTCTTAGTAAACATGAAAATTTCAGCATTTTAATATTAAAAGTTTCTTATTTTTTAAATGCATGAATTATCAGGTAGTTTCCAACACTGCTGCAGATATGTTTCTTAACCTATAAAACATCAGGTGGGAAGAAAAAGTGTTCTATTACGTTCAAAATATAAAACCATATATATATTTATCATAATATCTTTGAATATTTCTTTTGAAAGTTTCTTAGCTCTTTCCGAACTCAGTACTAGAGTTTCTTAAATTTTCAGCCATCACTACTAGTTTCTTATAAGTCTTATAATGTTCAAGAAGTTCAACCGTTTCTCCATTTGTGCCTTTTGTTTTATTTTTCCCTATGTTTGCTAATATTCAAAAAGTTTGTACTACACCAGAGGCAGAGCATTTTCCAATAAACTTACCTTCTTTCTAGGAATGCATGGATGAGTTTTAGTCAGAGTCCACTTCTGGGACATATCCTCTAGCACCCTTCTACCAATTACCACATTTGCACCTGGAGTTGAATAAGGAATAAATGCTAATTATGTTTAAGTACTTTTGCAGGGACACATTTACTTTTACATGTGAGATTCTGGGGAAATTCATGATTGCTAAAACAAAAGGAATGACAGCAAAAATCTGTGATGGTTATTTCTCTGCCTAATATATACTTTCCCAAATTTACGGAACACTGATCAAGCATTTAACATGGCTATCTGAAAGCACGTCTTAGATATGATTTGTATGAAAGCAAATATAAATGTAGATAACCAACAACATACTGTAATGCTAAAATGTTAATAACCTACTTGAAGAAACCGTAGTTGATGGTGTATTACGATTATGTTCTGTAGGTCAGATTTGACTTGGGCCCATGTTTGAATCGAATCGATGTAGGGTAATACATACCAAGATTCCAGCGTCTCGACACCCTCAAAAAGACGAATTAGTCTGTGTTCCTCTTCTCGAGTTTCTGCAATGTCCCTTCGATATTCAGCAGTGTATGCTTCGTCTGCCACTGGGCTGCTGGGTCGAATTGATGAGGTCTTTCGTCGTTATCAAAATCATCTTCATCATCGACATCCGCAATGCCCGCTGCAGCGCAAGCACCCAAAGTTTCGCTTTCTTCTTCAACTTCAACAGCCGAATAACGGTCTTCAGAGTTACAGGAATGGCTGTCACTATCATTTGAAATATCACTCTCTGAGGAAGACATCTTAAAATGCGAATAAATGAGCGATGGAGTGCAGTGAAAGTTTCGATCCTGTTGTTTCCGTGTAGGCCTTTCAAATCAAATGAATAGATTTTCGTTTCCTACTATGACATCAACGCCCACTCGTTCCCAGCTTCACGGAAAACGCGGTCCTGAATCAAGAGTGGGGGTGCGAAAAACCCCCATAGCTCAGTACCCAACCACCCAATGAAAAATTTATTTGAAGATTCGTTATCAGCGCATTCCAAAGAACAAAGTACGGCTGTTAAACTTTATGGTGAAGAGGCACTTTAATGTTGAATGACTTTTGATTGTGTAAAATTCCGCCCGCTCGGAAAATTCCACTAACTGGAAATCATCCTTTAGGAAACAATAACAGTAATCGAACAAGTTGTTGAATCTTTTTTCTTTCAACTCAGCTGTCAGATTCGGAGCACGAAGACGCCAATCATTTCCCTCGCGTCGTCGCAGGTCCTCACGAAGACGAAGAAGTGCTGTGAGCGTATCTGCAACGGCAGGACGAAGGATGCCAAAAATTAAGAAAGTTAAGGAACCTAAAACAGCTAAAACAAATTCAAAGAAGAAAGTTCAAGTGAATACTGAGCCAGCAATTCGAGCTGATTTCCCTGAAACCTGGATTTGGGAGGACATCAAAACTGAGTAGGTCAATGATTGCTTTCGGCTTAATAGAGCTTCTAGGGTAACGGGATTCATAAATATCTCGCACTAATATCACAATAACCCAATGAATTGGCATAATGTAATATCACCGTGGATGGTAACTGCTTAATTTTAGATACCAGGATAATTTGGATGAAATTAGTAACCCATGAACAAGCAATAATAACATGTCCTGATATCACAATAATGCAGTACATTAGCATAATGTAATATTACTCTAGATGGTAATTTTTCAATCTTAGATATCAGGATGATGATTTTGACGAAACATGACCAAACGATAATAACATGTACTAATATCACAATAATGCAATGAATTGGCATGATGTAATATTACCCAAGATGGTAATTGTTTAATTTTGATATGAGGATGATTTTGATGAAAATTAGTAACCCATGAACAAAATATAATAACATGTACGGTACTAATATCACAATAATGCAATACATTGGCATAATGTAATATTAGCCTAGATGGTAATTTTTCAATCTAAAATATCAGGATGATTTTGATGAATATTAGTAGCCCATTAACTAACGATGATGCCATGTACTAATATCACAATAATTAAATCCAATTTCACAATGCCACTAAGATCACAACTATTGCTAAAATTTCAGTCATCCAGTGCGGAAATCAACTGCGCAAATGGAGGTGTAATCACAAAATCTTTTCATCCCGGGTCAGGTACTCCCATACTAGATCTGACGGGATGTGCCGCTCACCAGGATGTCTTTTTACGATAGAAATTATGGGACATGGTATTATTGGTGAAAAGAAGATTACGGGACTGGGTGTCATAAAGAAATGGAAATTATGGGACAGGGTGTCATAAACAAAAAGGCAATTGATCATATATACTTTTGACAAATTTTTATAGGACAGGGTATACTTTTGGCACATTTTCTTGGGGGTCAGGGTTGGGGTGTAAAAAACCAGGGCAAATAATCGTTCAGTAGAGCCGAACCGGATGCTTACATTTGCACGTTAGCCAATCAGATCTGACCATAACGTTACATAAGCAAAAGAAGCGATAGGAGAAAATTGATGAAAAAGATGAATTTTTACTGAATTTACCTCACAGTCGCTGGCACGATGAGCCAAACCTTAGGGTTACTTTCTCCGATCACTTCCCTAGTCAAGTACCCCCCCCCCCCTGGGCGTGTCATCTACCTTGGCCAAAACCACTTGTTAAATAGAAAATAACATTCTTTCTATAATGACTGTATGATTGATTTTTTTTCAAAATGAGATTGACATGGGACTAAATAAGGGCAGATTTTGCAACAAATTTATTTTGATTGACATATTCCAGGTTATTCTCAACTACTTTGTGAAACAGTCTCAGAGCCGTGTTGAAAAAAACTATTTACCAAATTTGTGCAATCTTGTTATGATGTTCAGACCAAATAGAAGAAGATGGTATCAATGCTGTCAAAGCCAAATCTTATTTATAGATGAAAGATTTTCAGAGAGTGTTTTTCTCAAGATTTTAAGACGTAATTTTGTGTGCCCCAATTGGTGCTTGGAAGAACGTTTGCTTCGCATTGTTAGCAATGCTTCCCATGCCACACATTTTTTCCCTGGTCTTTGAACAGTCTGTGCATGAGTCCTTGTTGAGAGGTGGTGGGTGGTTGTTGTTGTAATGGTATAGCGAAGGCTCTAGTCGCAAGTCTAATAGTATGGTATAATTCTGTTGGCATGCGTTTAGTCATCCGTGCCAAGATGCAAAATACTTGTCTTCGTATGCTGGTTGGTGTTTTACACACTTTGTTAAGAATACCTTCCAATGGAACAGTGATATTGTTGTTATTTGAAATGTTCTCATGTGCTAGGCTCGGGGGGGGGGGGGGGTNCTGGTCTTTGAACAGTCTGTGCATGAGTCCTTGTTGAGAGGTGGTGGGTGGTTGTTGTTGTAATGGTATAGCGAAGGCTCTAGTCGCAAGTCTAATAGTATGGTATAATTCTGTTGGCATGCGTTTAGTCATCCGTGCCAAGATGCAAAATACTTGTCTTCGTATGCTGGTTGGTGTTTTACACACTTTGTTAAGAATACCTTCCAATGGAACAGTGATATTGTTGTTATTTGAAATGTTCTCATGTGCTAGGCTCGGGGGGGGGGGGGTAACTGAGCCTAGTTTTTGACGAGGACGTCCCATTTTGCTGGACCCATAACTCCGCAAGTGTCTGGAAAAATGTGACCCATAATTAAGCAAACCTGACGAAAATGTGACCCATAATTCCACCAGTCAAAACATTTTTCAAGACCCATCAAACAACTTTTTGATGCCATTCCTGCTTAAAACACAATATTATACACTTTATACTTTAATACTGTACAAAGTTTGGCATTTAGTTTGTTAGTATTTTCAAAATTACTTTGTACCAAGAGCATAAAGGGAGCATAATATTCATGTATATCAGGTGTTGACAAAATTAGAAATCCGATTTAATATATAATATATAGGTGCTAGGCTAGGATTTGTACAGTGTGCTCGCAAGCTTGCAAGGCATAAGCTTCCTTAAGCAAAAGACGCATGCTACGGAGGGGTAAATTTCTTTGTATGGAAAAGATCATTCAATTTACAGCGAGGAGCCTATTCCCTTCCACGGCGCAAAGATACTCATATTCACGATCAAGCTTTCCCAAAGCATATTTATTTGCAAGACTAGGAATTCTTTACACTGTGCACAGATACTGTGGAGGAATAACTCCTACCTTCATACCCATAGTATTTGGCAGTCCCTTTTCTTCAATCCCGTAAAATTTAAAAGCATCATGCATATTCTTTCATAAATTTGCACAGATTACAGAAATTACCATTTTGGGGATGATTTTGCATTTGATATGCCCATGGCTTCAAGCTCTGGCAGTGGTGGCGCTCCTGGACCTAAGGTGAAACTGTCTTCTAAACAAAATGAGTCTCGTCCTCGTCCAAAACAGAAGAAAGTGAAGAAACCAGCGAAAAAAGCCAAAGATGTCAACGTAGTTGTCCGAAGTGAGTTTCCCGAGACATGGATTTGGACAGAAGACACAATTGAGTATGTTGCGCTCGTTTTATGGTTCTGTTACCATTATGAATTTTATAATACCGTATGCCAGGTAAGATCATAGAGGGTGCAATTCTAGTGCAACGTGCAGCAAATTTGTTCTTCGTGGCATTTATGAAGTACAAAGCTTAGACTACGTCCACACGATGCCACCGGTGCAATTTTAAAACGACAGTCGGTACCAAACTCTTTGCAATCTTCGCGACAAATCGGCTGTATTTTGACGGTGAAGAGATTTATCTAAGCCTAAAGACTCAATCTGCCACGTTTCAAAAGCTTTGAAAATTTCCCGTATCGATAAGATGCTGTTTTCAAATTATCCTGGTTGGAGTTCCGTTTTCAAATTTTGCCATTTTCGAATTGTGCTGGCTCAATTTGTGTTGAAGATTTTGTTCCATGTTCAAATTGCACCAGCATCTTGTGAACATAGTCTTGAGTTGCAGGAGACAAGTGAATCCTCAACACAGACAATGTGTCTAAAAAATATATTCTTCATGTTACAATATCCATAAAAGAGCCTTACCCTTAATGTTTTTATTTAATCGATTTTATCAACATTAAACATTAAAAAATCATTTAAATCAAATATAAATTACCTAATATTTCAATAGCGATACCCACAACAAACAAATTTAAAAATTAAGAATTAGAAAATAATAACAAGTTAAGTTTATGGAGGGATTGACGTTTAAACATTAATGTGTTCCTACAATTTCTGCGAAGCAGCATAACTAATTCAAGTTAGAAATCGAGATGTCGAGGACCGACCGAGAAGCGATCGATTGGGAAATCAACCTCTATCCCGTGTCCCAAAAGGAGTCTACCACCAACGCTGAGTACAAAAGAAGCACTTACAACTATTGTAAACTTTGAGCATTTGCGCCACTCTAGTTGTTCATTGCCTAAAAAGCCAATATACTGATCTATAGAGTATGCGCAGCACTCACCGACTATCGTTGTTTCTAGTACCTAGATATAATCTTTTAAATCATAGTTGGCCAAAATTTACTGAAAAAAAGGTTGATGCGCTCTTTTTTTTATTTACTCATTTATTTTTTGCTATTCTGTTATATTACTTTTTTACAATTGCTACGTTACGACTGTTCCTTTGCATCACTTTTTTAAATCTTTCGAATCAACGTTTGTTGTATTGTTTGTTCTAAAAATCTTACTTCTCTTGATAATGGACTTATGACTGCAACGACCCAATGCAAGTGGTATAGTGGTTGCCACTTTTGCCACCGTACAGAAGGCTTTGGGTTCGAGTCCTAGGCTGCCGTTTTGGGAAGACTACCACTCATTCTAAAAGATATGTAGAGTTGTCTCCTCGGAGAAGAGCTTTAAGTCCTTAGGATGGAGTATCAATAACGGTGAACTGCTTGGCTTCATTATTGGGCAACTAATTGCTCTTTGCGCATACGATTTACTAGAAAATACGTATATACTTCTGATTCATACATACGGCATGACGTCACAGCAGCGTTGAAAACATGACGCCATCTTGTTCTGGGGTAAATCTTCAGAAAATTTCTATAGGTTTCTATAGGAAATTTTCAAAAAGTTGCATAAAATTGCTCCTCTATTCTACCTCGCGATTGTGAGTAGGGAAAGGATAGATAGCAATTGTTAGTCAGACCTAAACCAATGAAATAATTGCACGAACAAGCTGTTTTTAAAACTAAAAAAAACATCTTGTCGAAGAAAGCTCAGAGAAATTTGCCTTTGCGACGAAAATCTTGAAAAAGCTCCATAAACTCCATCACTTGTAAGTTGCTCGTCGCTTTTTCAAATTCAACCTTCCTTTTAGACATTCGCCTTTCTATCCGCCAAATTTTCTGAACGATTTGAACAGCTTCCAAGCTTTTAGAATGGATTTATTTCGATAAATAAACGAGACACTCGCAAAATCCCAGTGCGACGCTATGCTTTGCAATGGCTTCATTTACCCCAAGTCTGATTTTCGAGCGCGAATTGATAAAGTCACATGACATGTCGTCTTTATGAATAGACACGTAACCCATCCTTTCAGGCCCCTTTCTCTTCTTTCGCGTCACATTTATAAAAGCATGATGTTAATCTTAAATAACTTTGCGCAGATTACTCAGCTTTCCCAATGGAGTTTGACACGATGGCTAGCAGGACTTTCAATGCTGGCAGCTCTGGACCTCAAAGAGAAAGGCTTGATGCGCCAATGGGATTTAGCTCTATTCCAAGGCAGAAGAACGTAAAGATTCCTGTGAGAAAGAGACCGGTGAAAAAAGTGAAAAAGTCGAAAGAAGTCAACGTAGTTGTCCGAAGTGAGTTTCCCGAGACATGGATTTGGACAGAAGAAAAACTTGAGTATGTTGATTTGGTACTTTGAGTTTGGTTACAAAATGAACATCATTTTGTCAGAAAACTCACGATGTCAATTAAATTGCATTAATTCCAAGGAGCAGTCTACTTCAAATTGCAGCAATGTCTTATTTATTAGCCTTTCACAAAGATCATGCACAGTTATAAGCAACTATCCCTGGTGTTGTGGCGCCGTGCTGCAAGCCATTTACTTTGCAGCCAATTGACTTTGCAGACGGACGGGGTTTAAATCCCACCAGCACCTCTTGAGCGTCATGACAAGGGGTCGTGGACTCGATTAGTGCTTAGCTACTTCTACGATCCCAGTGCTTGGCGCTGAAAACCGCAACTTCACCTTCATCTCTCAAAACTTGAACCGTAGAAAACTTATTACCCGATTTTCAGGACAGAGAACACGATAAAGAATTTCATGGGTTAAGGATCAACAATATTTTCCCGCATTTCCCGTCGTTAAAGGATACAAAATGGCGCTGAAGTCTTGCGTTGCTTCTAGCAAATCATTATTAGTTGCTTTCTTTCATTTCCCCCCAGATCGGGCGATCAACCAAATACTAACTTTTTTCATCAGGCAATACGGAAAATATCCAACCCTCGGTCAACGCATTGACCTCGCAAACTCAGTCAATACATTTGACCTCGGGCTTGATAATTTTCCGTATTGCCCGCGCATGAAGTTAGTATTGTTATATTAATGTTTTTCCCACTTTATCTTTGACAATAAACTTAAACTTCAACAATAAGCAATCTTGGCACTAATAGTTTGGGCAAATCATTGAATCCAGCATTATAATCCTTGATTCTTCTCTTCGACCCCCAATAAATTTAAAGACCCTGTGCTCCCATGGTCCTTTGCGGTCTCAAATTGAATTCCATAATGTATGAAATTATTTTGGCCCAGCAATCGTATCTTTTCAATCTTCAAATTAACTTTATTATGGCATCGCTTTTGAACTCAAAATACAGACATTCCTGAACATAATTGAAGGATTAGGAATACTTTGTTCCCAGTAGATATTTATCTTCCAACTATTTTGTACTTAAGATAAATTATTTGTAGCCAATATGTTTTGATCGTTCCCGCTCATACAGAGAATCATGGGAGCACAGGGTTGTAAATGAATTGAGCAAATCAGAAAAAACTTGTGATATTCAAGCATGGATGTCCATTTACAGGGGCTGTGTCACGTGAACATGCCAAACAACCAGTTTTTTTTTATATATCCTGAAGCTAAACCAAGAGTTTGAAGATAGCCACACTTCCAAGCCAAGTTAGCCAAAATTTCCCGACAGGTATATTTTTATAAGAAACTCTAAAAAATTAAGAAACTTCCACTTATCAAATGACTTAAAAAGTTTGTTGAAATTGATTGCTAATTAGAATTGTGACCTGATAAGTTGCCTTCGCTCCAATTTTTATTGAATTCAATTTACGTATTGGCTCAAATTACGACTCAAAACCTTACTGTTCTAAACCCGGACAAACCGCCCGGACAAACCGCCACAACTTTCTGGGGCGGCATACATGACTGGATAATAGCAGTAAACAAGCTGGTTCTTATTCTGCAGCATTTTGCGGAATAGTCTCAAAGCCGTGATGGACAAAATGTTTGCTCTCGCATGCATCTTTGCTTAGTTGTGAAAAAGATGGTGACCGAGGGAACATCATAAGTGCTATCAAAGATTAATTAAATTTGAGGTTGAAAGATTTTCAGAGATTTGTTTGTCTCAAGATCTTAAGATGTTATTGATTTTGCCTCAACTGGAGCTGGGTCGACGTTTTGATTCGCTTTCATAGCAATGCTTGCCGAAGTCAAAATTTGCTGTCCTGGTATTTGAGGAGGGGTGTTTGGTGGTTGGTGTTGTTATGTTTTGTCCTAATCAAAAGGTAGCTCTCTCTAGTTGTAGATCTAACCATTAGCATACTTCTATGCACATTTAGAAAATGCCGAACTTTGGGGGCTCTCTGTAGAAAATTTAAACGTGAACTGTTTTTCACAATAATAGCATACATCATTTAGAAGGCATTTTTCATTCGTTTTTTCATTTAACATTCTTTAAAGTTGGTTATTTACAACTAGTTATAAGCATATATATATATATATATNTTTTTCAAATTTCCAATTTTCAGACATCCCCTGCAAAAATTTGGTCCCAACCCCCTCCTAATTAAGTTTTTATTAAAAAGAAATTTTCACTAGGTGTCTAAGACGTTTTTAGGAAAAGTCACAAAGTTTAAAGAAGAAATATTTACTCAATTTGGAGTTATTAATAAAAAACCAACAGGGGGGGCAAAGTTGCCCCCCAACCAAAATAGGGTTTTTAAAGGCGCTCACGGACGGGTTGTTGTTGTTCATTTATTTTAATTCGATATTTACATAGCTAACAATATATAAAATATATACAAAGTTAACTAATCTAAATCGAATGAAATTAAAATGTTAAAAAAATATATTGTTCAATAAAAGTAAAACTATTGCAGGCACTACATTTGCATTCTGGGCCATTCCATTGTTTTATCCACGGGTCATGCGAGGTTGACAATTTTCATGTTGCATGGTAATTATACTAATCATGAGATACAATATTCACTCTACAACCAATGATTCAATAGAGACAAACTAATGATAATAAAACCATCATATACCCCAGAACTTATGCTGGAATCTTTTACCATCCAATTGAACCTCAGTCCAGGTGTCTTTCAGGCAGGAAGGACTTTCTTCAACAGCTTCCCCCATTGCTCATAGATTTGCTTTGTTACTGGGCCCATTATCAACTTTAGCAGAAAAGAACTGGAAAATACGTGTCCCATCTGTGTACAAGTAAGAAGCCTGCCAGTGATGCAGCGACCTTTAGCTGGTAAAATCAAGCATGTATGAAAAATTATGGCAACTGATTCAGCCTACATTTTCTTAACAAAATGTTAATAAAAAATGGCACAATTTGAGCGGCCCATCCACTTTTCTCTTTCTTGTTCGCTTGTCTTGAGGCGTGGCCGAGCTGGACAATGTTGTTGCCCGACATTTGTTTCTCTTTTTGTTCATGTTTCTCATGCAAGTTCAGTTGCTAGCCGTGGCCAAACTTATAAGCAAACTATTAGCGACAACTTACGGTGAGGATTTTTACTTGCTACTTTGATCTTTGCAGAAAGGATAAATTGATTTTGGAATGGCTCTCTGAAATTTGATGTGTTGAGCAACAATGTTGCCCTTTATGGCCTGGCCTTTATCTATCTATCTTGGTCAAGGCGCTAACTCGAACATTCCTGGTGCTAATCCTGACCTGTAAATCATCGTAAATAACGAGAGACCGCAGTCATTTCTGGTTTTCCTGTATACTTTGTAACCTTGTAGCTAAAGTTCGCATTTAAAATCTTGCTAAAACTAAATTATTCCCGTTAGCATAGTTCGGAGAATTGCTAGATGCTAAAAGAATAGGCTTTAACACTATATAAAATGATAGCTAAACTTTTAATTTCGGAATTCTTCTAAAATTACTGATTTTAGAACTACGATTTTAAAATTCAAATATAACAACTAGAATTATTAGCTTTACTTAAAATCATTTTCAGTCATCTCAGATACAGCTGAAATTAAATTTGATTTAAATAATTTGTCAATGATGTTTTAACAAGAGAGATATTTTTGTTCTTGTAAAATTAATGATTTTAGAACTACGATTTTAAAATTCAAATATAAAAACTAGAATTATTTGCTTTACTTAAAAACATTTACAATCATCTCAGATACAGCTGAAATTAAATTTGATTTAAATAATTTGTCAATGATGTTTTAACAAGAGAGATATTTTTGTTCTTGTAAAATTAATGATTTTAGAACTACGATTTTAAAATTCAAATATAAAAACTAGAATTATTTGCTTTACTTAAAAACATTTACAATCACCTCAGATACAGCTGAAATCAAATTTGATTTAAAATAATTTGTCAATGATGTTTTAACAAGAGAGATATTTGTGTTCCATATTTGAGTTTTGTCGTTTTGCAATATGAAGTAACAGGATGCGAATAGCACAACTGAAAAATGAGAACTGCAGCAAGAGCTGACAGAGAATACTCGTCGCTCATAACAAGGGCGGATTTTGTAACAATAGGACCAGTTGCCTTTGATTGAAACGCAATTTCAAAGCGATTAGCGATCGCAGACAAGGGGATTTTCTCAAGCAACAAATCAAAACAAGCAAAGACGCAAAAGATGCCGCGAAACCGATATGGAGTGCTGTCTCACTACACGCGAAAAGACGTTGTTAACAGAAGTCATGGGTATGCATCGAGAAAGAAAGAAGGAATGATCTAAACATCTCCTTCGAACATTTTACTATCTAATTCAGAAACTGAACAGTACTATGCTGGTATATTTGAGTGGTGCTTAAACATTTCATTCTTATCTTCTGAATTAGATAAATGTAATCACGGCAGCACATGTTTAGATTATTTCGATACAAAGTCATGACTTCTCTTAAAAACCCCTTTTCACGTGCACATAGTGACAGTTAGCCACACAGATTTCGGGGCATTTTTTGCGCTTTTGTTGCAATGATTTGCCATTTGAGAGAATTCTCTTTTTTGACGATTGCAAATCACTTTAAAATGGCGTGTCAATCAAAGGCAGCTGATGCTATTGTTATTTTTGGAAGGAATCATATTTCAGTTGTGCTAAATAAACTCCTTGGTAAATATTGCAGACTTTGCCTTTTCGGTATAGGCGCTGAATCTTGAGCAATAGCAAATTCTGTTTGAGAGAGAGAACATTAGCAAGAACAACAAGAGACGCAGATATTGATCGCTTTTACCTGAATTTCACCACTCTTTGCAAAATAAAAAGCTACGGAAAGGAAATGAAATTAGAAAAAACATGGAAAATAAAATAAAACTGTTTCACACACTTGTTGCTAATAATTTGGTACAGACCTAAAATCAAGGGGGCTATTGATTATGACAAGATTTGGAGCTATTAGATTGACGAAGTTGTTGGAGTGGAAGACTGAGGTCAAAATAAGTCTTTAGTCATGCAAAACTTGCGATAATCCTCAGCCCCTTTGATTAAGTATATACCCAAGTATTAGGAACATGTTTGGGAAGCAAATTTTGAAAAATCTTCATTTCCCTTCTGTAGTTTTTAATTTTGCAAAGACTGGTGGAAACGACCACCAAGCGACCAAAATCTGCTTCTCCAATGTATTTGCTGTATTTGATGGACTTGCTATAGTTCTCTCAGCCAGAATTTGCTATCGTTCAACATTCAGGGCCTATGCTGGTATTTTACTTATTATGATTCTTTTGAGCTTGGTTCGTTCACTCGCTTTCAGCAAATTGGTTTTAGGTGACACTTGCTGCAAAAACAGCAAGCGCGCTTTGCATAATATTAACCTGTAAATTAATAGACTATTTTGAATATAGGAATCAACTTGCTTCGCTTTCTAACGTTGGCTTGAGTCTTCTTATTGTCATTTCAAAAGAAACCCTCGCCCAGAAAATCTTTTTAGATGAAGACTAATTATGGAGACTACTTTGAAGCAAGAAAGGTCTGAAAATTGAGTGAATGAGCCATGCTAAAGTTTGTCTCAAAATTAGATGTCATGTGAGATTTGCGATAACGCAAAATTAATCCTGCAAAACTCTGCAATTTGTTTTATTCGCGATCATTTCACGTGACATCTGATTTGAGACAGACTTTAATTATCTGTTGCACAATGAAGACATTCATGGCAAGCAACTTTAGTTCAGTTTTTGGAAAAAACACCGAGTGTCCCATTAAAAGTTCCTAAGTTTGGAGAGTAGCTGTGGAGGAGCTTTGATAGGCGATTGCGCTAAGGATGGCGTCAGGGAGCTTTTACCGTGACCCTTTGCGTTAGAAAGAATATCGATTGATTTGATTTGTCGATTTATCATGGAACGCAAAGGATCATGGGGAAAATTTAATATGTCACCTTTTTGGTTTGCGATTTAACGATTTGATTACGTCGCAACCTCAAAGCCAGTTCAAACATAAATGATGCTGTAATTCTGAAAATAATCAAGATATAAAATTCACAGCAATAGAATTATATCAAAGTACCTGAAGTTCCTTTCAAGCCATTAAATCAAAAGGAAGATGATATAACCATTCACACAATCTTATGGACATTTGACGCCTATGCTAAAATTACAGCACCTCAACAGCAACTCTGTAAATGTAGGGACTTTTTATGGGACATCCAGCATATTCCAACCTACTGACACGTTTATCACCTTCATTTTACAAGCATGAAAACTGGCAAAAAGACAATAGAAGCGAAAGTTCCAGATACCTTAACAACTTGGTATGCGAATGCATTTGCAATGTCATCCACCCATGGAATCGGAGTCGCATCACCAACACCATTCCTTGTGTTTCAACCATTCTTTGTTTCTTTGACATTACCTTACTCGATGATCAAGGGAGAGACTGTTTTAGTTCCAGCCACCGTTTTCAATTACCTGGGTAGCTGTTTAACGGTATGAACATTCATGTTGTCACTATTATTATAAAACTATTTAATGTAAGATGATACTGTCAGAATTACTGTACATACTGTTTCCCTACTCGATTATCAAGAGAGAAACTGTTAAAGTTCCATCCACCGTTTTCAATTACTTAGATAGCTATTTGACGATGTAGGTAATATTCTGAGTTCTTCACCATATTTTTTAAACCATTTGAAGCTTGTAAATTGAAGATAATATCACCGATTTTGAGACACTAATTGTTTGTATCTAAGTTGTTTAAATTCCATTAAAACATTTACATCATAAATTACTAATTAAACTACTTACAAACTACTTTACAATACTACCAGGACGATACCACGGGGAGAAAAAGACTATGACAACCCCGTGGCCATTACATAAAAACATAAAATTTATACATAGTAGTATACACAGATATACATAGCATACATATACATAGTATACACAGAAAAAATGCAAACGATTAAATACTACAAACATCTAAGTTGACATATTAGCTACACAAACCTTATCATCAGTTAAAGGAATCAATGAATAGTTTGAAACTACATTTTTTTCCAACTTAAAATTATTTATCTGACTCAGCCGGCATAGTTTTTTAATTAGCTAGCTGAAGGAACATCGTATGAAGAAATCATAGATCTATATTAGATGAAATGAAAATGAATAATCAATTTTGTTGCAGGTTCGATTGACATTGGAAGCCAGCAAAGATTTCAATGCTGATACATCATCCACAAAGCTTTGTGTCTGTGGTGGAAAATCAAACACATTCAAATTCAAAATTACGCCAAAGAAAATCGGTAAAATTCCAATTCTTGTCAAAGCAATTACAACTGGTGATAATGTTTGCGCGAAGAATAAGAAAATGGCCAATTCAGTTGGTGCAGCGGATGCAGTGAAAAGAATGCTGCTTGTTGAGGTATTCCTTTGAATTTCGTGATAATTGCTGTCCGAACTTCGGAGAGTAAGTTTCAATCCTGAATAATTGAGCGCTTTTTATGTAAAGTAGAGCAGTGGTATTGCTGTTTTCGATTGTTGCTGCATGGTAGACTGATTACCTAAGTCCCTTGTATCCCTGTGGTAAACCTTGCTCAACATGGACTTATAATGAAACAATGAAAAAGCTGATCACATTTTATGCATTCATCAATTGAGTCATGATCGAATCACTGCATAGGCCCTTTTCAACGGTCACTTCTCAGAAATGAAATGCAATAAAATTCAAGTTAAGCAGACAGTTAATCAACAAACACTTTTATAGATCCGAAGAAGAAAGTTCAGTTTACCTGTTGAGTGCAAAATATGTCTTTTAATACGATAATTTCAATGTTTTTAAGACAAAAAATTACCAGAGAAATCTCCAACCAGCTTCTGCAGCAACTCGTCCAAATCTAATCAATTGCGTCAATCGAATCGAAAGTTCCAAAACTATTGATTTTTACCAAATCTAGCAATATTTTTTTCACCACGGCATCTCGTGTTGGAGGGCCTAAATAGGGTCAAATTTTTCAAAGTAATATTATGAGTCTCCGTTGACCAAAGCGACATCATCCAGTTAAAGAGTGTTTTTGGGTCACCCGGTAAAACTTTGTAGTTAAGAAAGTTTAAAAAAGCGTAAATTTAGTAAAACAACCACACATAAAATATTTATTTCCGGGAAATTTTAGAAACGCTTTAACAGGAACAACATTACTTCCCCTGTTGGAGAGAGATATTCATTGCAAGCAAACCCAAATTAATGGAAACGGGCTACCTATAAAAAAACGGAAACCCGGGCTAATGGAAACGCACGGTGCTTCATAAAATGGAAGGGTTTTTCCTGGTAACGTTTAACCCCGAGTTAACGAAAACGCAACTTTAGGTAACTGCAATAGGAGAAAGGTTACCTAAAAATGTTATTCCTTCATTCAGCCCGAAGGAATCAAGAAGGAATACAACTACAATTCACTTTTCTGCCCAAACAAAGGTAAGTGGTGATTTCTAAACTTACACTGAGCTTCTTGAGAGAGACTTCAAGAGGCACTATAGAACATGTAAATCTGGATGAAAATTTGCAACACTCTTCAATCTAATAAGCAAATAAACGCCGACATTTAGTTTTTTTAATGAAACTTCTTGAATTTTCTTCATGCAAAAAGGTTTCTGCACTTCATTTTAATTCCCTCTAAATCCCTTTCGGTCTTCGATACTTTTTTGTTAATTTCCTTTAATTTTACGAGTTCTTCTTTCTCATTCGTGTTAATTTAATTCGCTTAAATTAAATATAGCTTCATTTCTAGCAGCGTTAATTCCTATAATAAGGTAGCTACAAATTTTGCCTTATTGCCTTTCTCAAATGACCTCTTTTCCAATTGCTCTTCACAGATGGCAGTGGAGTATATACTGAATCATTTCAACTAAAGTTACCATCTCCCATCGTTCCTGGTTCAACCTTTGCAAGAATTTCAGTCTACGGTAAGATTACTGTAAGATTACTTGGACTAGCACGACTATGTTTACTAAATATACCGGATGACCAAAAAGTTAAGCATCCCTGTCTAACAATCACTGAAGATTTCATTATTTGACTAATTTTGAAAAATTGTTTTTGTGCAATCCCAAAGTCGTAATTACTAGTTCAAATTATTTGCAGACCTTGAAAACACGATTCTGAGCCGTAGTTGTAAAGAAAAGTCTATTGTAGTTCATGCAGTTTTTAAACATACTTCTAAAAATATTACTACCTCTCTTTACCATCTGCAGCAGAGTCACAGACTGGGGAATAGATCAAAACTGGATATAGAAATGATTCCTTCTAATTATACCGGGTGTCTAAAAAAGCGCAACCCAAATTTGATAGAAATTTTTCAGAAAATAATGCCAGTTGAATTAGTTTAACGAATAACATTTGAATGCACAACCTATCTTCTTTCCAATGATATGCAGTATGGATACATTAATTGAATTATTTACCATTTAATTTACGCTGTAATAAGTAGGGCCTATTTCAGATGCAGGGAAGTGCTGGGACATTTACATAAGCGAAAATCCATCTTTTGACAGCTTATTTTATCATTTTTAACAGATGTAAACAAGTTTAATAAATCGGTGAATTGCTTCCGTCATGAACTTTTTTATGAAATAAGTTGGTAGTTCAACGGCACCAGATGTTTCCTATTTAAGGCTTTTGCCAGAACGTGTGACTTGTCAACTGTTGAACAATATAATATTCCTATGTTACCTTTTTTGGTGAACGTAGATATTGTTGTTATTCTACATTTTACCAATGGTTGCTTAGAGAGAATTAACAAGGACACATTTTTCTAAAATTAACATTGGACACGGCTCTTTCGCGCAAGCAGCAAAAAGGCCAATGTTTTTGTAAAATTCAGCACGATGTTGTAACTTCGGAGTGCACTGACATAAGCTATGGTATGAAATATCTTACCTTAAAATTAGAAATATCAAAATTGGGTGTTATCTGTACAACATTGACTTAAATAGGCATGACATTAAGTAATAATAATAATAACAAAAATAGTAATCAAATTATTCGAATATTTCAACAGGATAACCTATCAGTACAATAAATACTGTTATTATTAGGGTCCTGATACTTAAACATTTAAAAGCCAAAGTAAACGATCTAAAAATCATCACAGCAATGAGTCCAATCAAAGTATCAACTGGATTGATATTCTGTGTTTCTGTTCTATTACTTCTCACTGCGAAGTGTCCCAAGGACAGGAGCAGAAACTTTTCGTCCACCCTGTATTGCCTTACGGTTAGTTGTGTGACATCATATAGATGAATATTTCTCGCTTTCATATCCAGGTGATTTAATGGGCCCTACACTTACTGATCTGGACAAACTCTTGGCAATGCCTTATGGATGTGGTGAACAGAACATGTTGAAATTCGCACCAAACATTTATGTTCTGCAATATTTGACGAGCACCAACCAACTGACAAAAGACGCAGAAGAACGAGCAAAGAAATACATGGTGTCAGGTAGCTAGATTAGCAGTGTTAAATTTTCCAATGTTAAAACTTCTGCATTTCGTAAAGTCAAATAATCTAAGAAATTTTCTTGAAATTTTATGTGAGATAATTATTCATGTTGTGGACAGATACAATGCTTAATTAAATTTTTTAATCCTATGAGTGTTTATAGAATACACTTTTCTCTTGTGTAGCTTACCTAGAAGCGAGCTGGCCTCAGTGACTTGGTTTCCAGCTCAGGTTTTCGCGAGATCCATGAAGGCCAAGCGTGATGGCGCAGACTATATTGATTTGATGACTTCCACTATTCTTCGTCAATTCAATTCTGCGTTAATTCCTTTGGAGGCAACTCTCTCCATGGCTGTTTAGGTGTGAGTGTTCCTGTACTCGATAACAAGATCTTCCCAAAGAGGGTTCTGTTCATAAAGAGCATGAAAACTATACATATTTACCTATTTACCTGTGTCGGGCAAGCGGCACATATTGAAAAATTGTAGAAATGAATTAAACTGTTTTTCATCATGTTATATTATCTTTAAGGATATCAACGAGAGCTCACGTACAAGCGATCTGATGGATCATATTCAGCATTTGGCAACCGCGACAGAGAAGGTAGTACTTGGTGAGTAAATGCAGCATAAGGTCCAATCAATTGACTGACTACGAAATTATTTTATTTCAATTCAATTCTCTTTATGCACGACGACAATCTCATTCTCAACATGAATGAGATTTCTCATTGAATTTCATGGGTAAAAAAAGGGGCGCTCATTTGAGAGCCTCTGCTATTCGTATTTTCCACTCAGTTCTGATTAAAAATTTAGTAAAGGTTATATAGTATCCATGAATATTGAAAGACAGCTCAGTCAATGAATTACATAATATGTAATCCATTTGAGTCAAAAGTATCAGCGCTTGCCAAAATGAGAAAAATCAATTGTGCACCAATTTCAAAGTGCTAATTGTATCTAGTTTACCTTTTAGTAGCAAGGCTAACTTACACGAGAACATGTGTTGCACTAAAATCGGCGAAAATGATTTATGACACGACACTATTAACCCTTTACAAATGCAGAAAAAAATCGAAGAAAACGCTAGAATCCTTTCTTTCAATGTTTACTTAATCTTGACATAGTTGAAGAACAAAGGAGTGACATAAATCAGCAACGACTGTCAGATTGACTCAAACGAGGTCTCAAACTCTAACTTGAAGCCTGTCCTATGCAGCTGTGTAAAAAACAGACAATTGAAGTTACTTCTCCACAGTAGCCGCGCAAACGAGCACGATCTTTTTGAGACACCCTGTATTGCATCATATTTTTTCTGTGAAGCATAAGTTAGCCACGCTAATGAAAGGGGCACATATTTGTCATTATGATCCTCCCCAGAAGATGATTATCATCGCTGTCATTGAAGTTAAAATGATAATAACCTTTTTAGCGATATGAATTCAGATATGTAAGTTAGTCTTTGTTCTAAAATCGATCCCCTGCTTTTGTTGACTTTAGAACTGCCTGTTTTCACAAAATCCTTATTCTCGCCAGTTTGCAATGTCGATAAAAATTTGTTAAGAAATAGCCACGACGCGTAGCTTAGCTATTTAGCAACCAAACAACGTTTAAATCACTGATTTTGGTCGATTACCCTATTATGTGTAACTGATGCTCTCGGTTCACTTTTTTTGGGTCACCCAGTACAATTCTACATTTTGGCAAACGACGATAATTGTTTGACAAACCCGACACTACAAATGGGAGGGGGACGCTCATTGAAATAAATACAGTTCTTTAAGCCCCCATTTACACTGTACCGGTACAACTTTGGATCCGTAACAAAAGTGAAACGGATCAGCCCCCCGTTTACACTGTTCCTGCTAATGGGTCCGTTAACACTTTTGTTCCTTCTTTCTACCCGTAACAATCTTGGTACCTGATACAAAAGGGTAACAACTTTATACCGTTACGGTTCCATTCTTGTACCACCAGTAGGGTGTAAACGCCTAATCCGTAACACTTCGAAACGAATCTATAACAAGTTCAAATTTTTGCTTTGTTTTGATAGCTAGTATTTAGCTGACTTGGAGCTCTTAGCGGGCTGGTGAAATGGCCTTCAAATGCTCCAAAGTGCATGCTTTTAGACAGAACAGAAGAATTGATCCAGTATAATTAAACGTTGAAGGCTAAGCGAAACGATTTTGTTCTGGTGCAGTTTAAACGCTCTGCAACCGTAACAACTTTGTAACGGGTCAAAACTGTACCGATGCAATGTAAACATAGTCCAAAAGTTAACGAAACATCTATATATCTAAATTTCAGGCTGACTGCATTTGTTCTCAAGTCCTACGCCCAAGCCAAACTATACATTTTCATCGATGATAAAGAAATACAACAAAGTATGAAATTCCTGTTGTCTCTTCAAAAGCCAGATGGCTGCTTCAGAGAGGTTGGAATGGTTCACCATAAAGCGATGAAGGTATTCTACAAGTCTAGTTTGCTGGTCTCAAAAATTTGTATGGCAGACTGACAATAAGTCTCTCCCAAATTTTTTAAAAACAGAAACAACGTAGAAGAGACGGATTCCACTGTAACTAAACAATGCTTTGGCGCATTAGGTATAAGTGAGTTAAATCGTTGAACATTTTGGTCAAATCAATGTTTATGCTAGAATTAAACAAGTCTGATTTTTAGAAAGGCTTTCAGTAGATTTTGCAGTTTCAAAAGACGAGAAAAATAAACAAAAGGACAAATACACGGGAAAATCAGACCTGTGAAACAGGGCCATTAAAAATTATCACTGTCAGATCAAGAAAAGAGTTTGTTTTGAATATCAAAAGTAAAGGCGTGCAAAAAACTTGTTGAAAAGTCCAGTGGAATAAAATAAGTGCGACATCTACAAAGATGGAATGATAAAACTTGTGCAAGTTCCTGCAGACATTGGATTATACAGACAGGTAGTTTGCATTTTGCTGAATCATTGTGGCATTTACGATTGGAAGTCTCATTCATAAATATAAACTCAAAGGTGTCTGATATTTAAGAATAGCAAGAAGAGCTTCATAAATGCGGAAAAATCAGACTCGTATCTTATCGCCTTTCTAAAATGGTTACAAGCACATTTGGACATCAAGATGATTTCAGATTTCAGATTTCATTTTTACATCAATAACCTAGTACAAGACAACTTGTATACTTTAAGCAGCTACTGAGGAACTAAATACAAAAAAATGAATACTATGACAACTGAACAAAAACAGTAGTCTAAAAAACGTGACTACAAACTAAAAACAAAACAAGTCATAAAGGTTGTACATTTGGGGCTGAGTCAAGCGAATTTTTTAGATCGTAAGATACTGTTAGACAATTCACAATGCAACTTTGTATCAGTGGACATACTAACAGTACGCAATGGCTAATGACAATTGATAAATTAAATGCACTTAATTCAATCAAATCACTATGGCTCCAAAATATTCGACTAGACTTCTCGTCAATTTTTAGTCTGTTCCCAAATTTTAAATTACCATTGAGAAATTGATTCTGAATTTGTCCCACATTTCCACTGGAATTTTCAAACAGTTCTTTCTCGTATTCGTTTTCGTCAGTTTTTAGTTGGCTCGCAGGCTTTTTAATGACCGTCAACAATTTCTCGCGTCTCAATTTCTGATTTTTATGGAAAATCGAAAATCCTCACCCAAATTAAATTGAACGAAATAGGTTGCACCGAAGCTTTTTTGGATAGCTGGTTTTAGTTAGAATCGAACATTTCTTAAACTTGTCATCAAATTTTTTAATTCGCCTCTGAATGAAATCAACAGAATTATTTTTTCATTGAATTTTAGATGATTAGCCGATAATAAATTTCATTCCAAATTTTCTCAGATTTTCACCGAAGTTTATAACTAACTGAGGCATTTTGCACCGAATTTGTTGCAGTTAATTATGGAGCTTTTACATTTTGTCAGGGTGGAGTATCCAGTGGAATCAGTATGACAGCATTTGTACTAACAGCATTGGTTGAAGCTGGCTTAAAGATCGATGTAAGTGCAAACTAGATTTCGTATCAAAATAATTTGCCTAAAATGATACCAGGTATGACAAAAAACTACTGCGTTTGAAAATTCATAATTTAATTTGTCTTAGATCTCTTATGTTTATATACTTTCTTATGAAAAAGGTATCTAGGCCAAAAATGCCTCTAACCTAGTATGACATGGCCTTACTTGTAATAGCACTTTTGTTAGTTGGTAACAAGATTAGGTTACCTTGCATAAAGAACTGTATTATAATTATTTAATTCTACACAGAGTCCGAAAGCAATGGCAGCATTGGGTTGCATCTCAAAAGGACTTAGCACAGTTTCTGACTCCTACTCGGCTGCATTGCTGGCATATACTCTTACACTTACTGGATCTCAAGATCGCAGCTTTATAATTGCGAAGTTGAAAAGCCTTGCAATAAATCAAGGTAAACTTGTATCTATAGATAACTGTGTCGTAAGCTTGGTTCCTGCTTGACAAGATAGCGTTAGAAGAGACGATTGCGCTAAAGATGACGTCAGAGAATTTTTACCATGATCCTTTGCATCTCAAAGAATTTCGATTGATTTGATTGGTTGATTTACCATGAGACGAGAAGGGTCGTTGTAAGAAATTCCTTGATGCCATCTTTAGTGTAATAATCTATTATGATAAGGCATGTTCTGAATTAATTTAAACTTAGTTTTAGTGGCAGATCATGAAAGATCGCTTCCAACTGGAATCAAAACGTTTCGATTCCATCCAAATGTGTCAGAACTTCTTCAAAGACAGAAACAATCTCAACTGAGGCTATAATAGTTTCAATGCTTTTTCGGTCAAATGGATTTCTAACGCAGATTTACTTGAATGAGAACCAAGCCTGCTCAGGAATCATTACATCATACATGCCTCTTCTACTATGATAGATTTGAAACGTGCAAGATTCAACAGGACGTTGTAATTTTCAAGGGATTGACAAAATGATAAAATGTTAAAGGCTATGAATTCAAAGAAGAAATTATTAAGGAATGTTTAACAGTACCTCATCGTTTATACTTGAAATGCTGACGACATTACTGCAGCGCATGGCCTGTACATTTTTAAAATGTGCTTAAATTTGTTTTTATTATGGTATTTACCCAATCAAATAAGCTCAACTTCGAGGGGCGTGTCAATTTGTAGATTTTGTGTGTGGTGCCAATAGCTTGCAATTCGTATTCAGTATAAGGTTTGGCACAATGGTTAGCAGACCCCTAAAAGATCAACAAGATATATATTTATGTCATGATGGTATCGAAATAATTGTCATTTAGATAAGCTTTGACATTGTTTTTTTTTCGATATAGAGTATAGATAAGCTTTAACATTGCTGTTTTTGATACAGAAGGCATGGTACACTGGTCATCTGGAAGGACAAGCAAGAGTTACTACGAGCCACCACCTGCCGATGTAGAAATGACTTCATATTCTTTAATGGCCTACATTAGTGGCTCTAACAAGGATACATTATCTGCCGCACCAATCATTCGATGGCTGTCAAAACAAAGAAATTCTCTCGGAGGATTTGCTTCAACCCAGGTATGCCTTCTATTATTGAGATCTTTGTGAATTTGACATGGGTCTAGCACTCGAGGTTTCCTTCTCGTGGGACTTTAAATAAAGCCACATGCGATGTCTGAAAACCTTCTTGGCTCACATTTTAAAAGGACCACTACAAGAGGTGTAGTGTCTAACAAGGTTTTTTGGAATTTAGTGAAGATTTTATTCTCAAAGAAACGAGGTCCAACTGAGAGTGTCACCAAACTCATGCAAAATGAGAAAATAATAACAGACGATTATTCTTTGACTAAGATTTTCATGGCTCAGTATGTAAATATTGTGGACAAAACACGTGGAAAGAAACTGGCGGAAACAACTGGATATAAAGATGACAGATAAATTGTCAAATTCATTCTTTAGAAATACAAAGGCCACCAAAGTAACGTAGCTATAAATGGAAATCTACAATCACTAAGTTCGACGGACAGCCAAAAATCAACCGGGGAAGATCAAATACCCCCAAGACGTTAATGCCTTTGGCTGCAACGGAACTTACAACAATTGCAATCAACAGCAGTATTCATCACAATATATTTTCAGATAAAAATGCAAAACCTCATGTATTCATTAACCTACAAAACGAATTTTTTGTTTGTGTCTTAGGATACATGCGTTGCCTTGCAAGCATTGGCTCTGTACGGTGGATTGGTGTATGAATCCGGGACAAAATTGAGTGTCCATGTCAAAACACCTCAAGTTGATCATACATTCAATATCCATGATGGCAACAAATTGGTTCTACAAAGAGTTGAGGTAGGTTTCTTTCCGAAAAATATCACTGTTTTGTCAGGATAAAGAATCGTCGAACTAAGAATTAAGGGACGACAGTTTTTATGTCGCATATTAGGGGCAGATAAGAACAAAACGATCATCTCATTGATACTATCGCGCTATTATAAAATTTAAATTATTTTAAATTATTATACCATTTAGATTATAAACAATTTTATATTCATAGCAACAAAATCATCAGCATTGCCAGCTTTTTTTGTGGTACGCCTACCTTTTAAACGCGTACTGGGACTGCCTCTAGGTTGTTCCAAACATGGATGAATTGGGCACGGGGAAAGACCAGTTTTATCCTTGCTGTGCCACAAACAGTTGTAGTGTAAGTTGGTCTTGAATTAAGTGGGTAACTTTGTATTCTTGCTGTGTATAGTTTTCTGGATTAGATAACGCATCTAATTTTGTTTAACAAAGTATACTGTATCAAGGCTATATTTTCCGTTACAGATTCCAGAGGTTCCTACTAAAGTCAAAATCACCGCTACTGGAAAAGGTTGTGCATTGTTGCAGGTACGGTTCATTTGTTTTGCTTTCCTTTTGAGTGTTCTCGATTCAATCAATTCAATCTTGGCAGCCTTTACATAAAACCCGCATGCAGTGAGATTTAGCTGTAGTGAAATCAGGTTATCAAAATAAAACTTAGTATCAAATCTGTTACAACATGATCTATAATACGTTAAATTTGATGTTTAATCCCTGAAACTTTGATACTTTTTTCACTCTGTTCATCCCCCATTACTCAGTGACTAAGTTTTTTACGAAATAGAGCGAACTGAAAGTGGAAAAGTTGTTACATTAAACGCAAATATTTCGGACGAACAAATGTCGGAAAAAATATTTTGGGACAAACAATTTTCAGACGTTCTTTCAAGGAATTTCGAACGTTTTTAGAAAATTTTGGATGACTATGGAAACTGTCAATTTACAGTTGTCTTTGGTTCTTTTTATGATATAAATGTTGTAATTTTACCGATGGTACCTCATCCGAAGCTTTAAAGGGATCCTTGTCAGAAATTTCGTTCCAATAATTATTATTGAGGATGATGAAAATAATTGCTGAAGTGACTTTAGTTGAAAAACTATGCTATGATGATGTTTTCCAAAGTAGCTGTCCCAAAAAATTCCTTTTCTTTGGAAAATGTTTCTTGGGCAAGAATTTACGTTTTTAAACAGTTAAAACGCTTTTCTGTAATTTTTCTTTACTGAAAATAATGTCGGATATTAAATATTTCAGACCACAAAATTTCGCACTCTAAAAATGTTCGGACCTGTGAAATTTCCGAAAATATTAATGTCCAAAATTGTGTGCGTATAATGCATATCACTTTTTATATCATTTGTTGTATTTTTGCAATTTTATTATTCATCACGCTAACAATTATGATTTCTTATGTGCAGGCCAACGTAAAGTACAACATTCCAGTGGTTAAAGAAGTCCCAACTTTCTTCTTGGATTTGAGATTGAAGCAGACGGGTAGCAATTGCAGACATGAGATGAAAGTATGTGCAAGGTTGGTACCATTTTTTTTTAATTCGTTCTTTGGATGATAGGAAAACAAATTGAAAGGTGTGTTTCTGGGTATCCGAAATTAACGTATAGCCATTTGACAGCTGCTGTGTACTGGATCTACCGGAAATGTCACTCATTTTTTTACATGGAGTACTCGACAGATTTTGATAATAGTCAAGATTAACTTCCAAATTCTTAGATTTCTGAGCCCTAAAATTCAGCTCTATCCTTTCATTTCACCAAACATTGCAAAACGAGTATGAGAAAAGCAGTTCTGGAAACATTAAGGACGCTTTTAGGGATTACAAAAAGATCGAAGATTTCAGTTAGGTATCTCTACAGTACTTGATTTAGAATGGCTTGATAAGAAAGGAGCGGGTTTCAGTTTGGCTTCGCAGCTTTCTTAGTTTAAATTTTTCACAGAAAGCTTGTCAGGCCTTCTGTTTTAGTTAGGGAGAGGCATTTAGTTTGAAATGTCTAAAAAGTGCAGGGGGGGTACTTCCGCATAGATACTGGTACGGAATGTGCCATTTTTGGGATGCCTTTTTAGGGCAGAAAATAAATTTTAGGATATCATTTTTGGTACGATCATAACTTTGCAGTGTATCATTTTGGTATGATTATAAATTTTGGGGTATCATTTTCGGTATGATCATAAATTTTGGGGTATACCTTCCAAAAATAATTCTATAGGATTATGATTTTGGATTTTTCGACCCATTGTATTAAATCATAGGGTATGCATTTTGCATGGCCTGTAAATTTTGGGATATGGTTTTTGGAAAATTCATAGATTTTAGGGTGTGATTTCACATGTCAAAATGGCACACCTCCGTCATCTCCCTATTGAAGTCACCCCTAGGCTAAAAATAAAAGTCATTTAAAGTGTAAAGATACAATATGCTAGATTTAAAGTAGCATCTTTTCCTTACTTTAACTTTCAGCTATTCTGGAAAGGGTGCAAGCAACATGGCTTTGATCGATGTGAAAATGGTCTCTGGATTTGAGCCAGTCGTAGATCATCTTGACAAGGTTTGCTGGTCAAATACCAATTTTTAGCCACAAATTTTCTCTTTTTGCACTGCCAATCTAATATGGGAGTTTACTTCGGAAACGTTGTTGTAGTCTTGCAAGGGTATATCTCTGATGGTTTAAGATTGAATTGAAATGTTCTCCAAGCAAAGTATTTGAAAATCCCGTAATTTCCAAGATTTTTAGAGGGCAGTGCAGTAAAACTTTTGATCGTTTTTAAAATTTAGCTAATTAAAAAGTAGCTTCATTGGTAGAATCTCTTTGCTCAAGATTGACAACTTTGCTTCCCATACAAATCGCTGAAGATATTTGAGCCTCAAGTAATAGCTTTACTTTTGCCTGTGGCTGCGTGTACTATGACTGAGTGTTAACGAGAAAGAGAAACAGTTTAGGTTTATCTTCTCGAGCTGAATTTCAATGTTAGTAGATTATGTTTCAAACCTTCAGCTGTATCAAACTTTTATTCTAGATTTTGCAGTCAACATCGAACGATCTGTTGAAAGACTATGAATTCGAGGAAAACAAGCTGACGCTGTACTTCGAGAAGGTAACTTCTTTGCCTTTGTCTCAAAGCTAGTTGTTTGTCACTTTATTGGCACTTAACACTTGACACTTGAGTAAAAGGCTATGACATTGCAAGCGCTGATTTTGCCCAATTGATTGCAAAAAATGTTTTCAAACACTTTAATTTTCAAAAAAGCTGCTAAAGTTTTTTTTAACATTGTATTAACTCTAGTGTGCGCCCTGGGCACACTAGCTTTAGAATCAGAGGCGCTTGTTTAGAGAGGGGGGGGGTAGATCTCATTTATTCACAGCCAAGTAAGGGTTGTTTCATATTTTAATTTTCTCTTGACCAAATGCAACCATGTGACGAGCTAATTTTAACAGAATAACTTCGACAACTTGTGCCAAACAAAACTTGTACTCAACAGCAGAAAGTGGCAGTGACATTAAAATCTCGCAGAATCATATTGTTGGTGCTTGATCAAAATAATAGAAATTCACTTCCTTTAATTAACACTTCATTTAGTTAAGGTACATGGAGTCAACGCTGAACAAAGTATACCCATACTTGACCTGACGGAATGTGCCTCTCAAATAAGTGAGATAAAAATTATGGGACAGCGGACAGAGTATTATAAGTGAAAAGAAAATTATGGGACTGTGTGTCATAAACAAAAAAAAGGGGCAATTGATCATATACTCTTTGGCAAACTTTTATAGGACAGAGTATACTTCTGGCACAACATTTATGGGACAGGGTAAGGGTTTAGAAGGGTTTTCCACACACCCCCATCACTTACAAAGCCAAGTACCCCCCCCCCGTCCCGGGAGTATACGCAACTTAAACTAACGCGAGTTTTGGAAATTCTCATTAATGTCGTGGAGCGTTAACATTCAATTTAATCGTGTATTTGTTCCTGACGTTTTCTTCTCCATTTTTTAGATCGAAGCAAAGACGTGCTTGACTTTCCCAGTCGAACAAACAACAGTTGTCCTTGACAGAAAGAAGGCACATGCCAAAGTGTATGACTACTACAACACTGGTAAGTTCGCAACTATGAAAACTATGACTAAAATATCTGTACAACTGGGAGACATTTTCCAATAAGTAAAATGTCGATCCAGATTATCCCAAAGACTGTTTGAAAAAGCATAGTACACCAATCTTCAAACAAAGTTTAATGCTTCGTCTCTTCTCTCTCAAAAAATGAGCAAAAGACCATTGAGACCTCAGTTGTCGGGTAGGCTATTTCATTTTAACTGTGAAATTGGCTACGACACCTACCAAGTCTCAAAACTTGCTACGGTTTGGCTGTCAAAAGCTTATTCTCACCCCATAGAACGTATGTGCAGTAGTCCGGAGATTATTCAGCTAGGAGGACGTTGTTCAGTGCGATGGAGGGATAACATCATGTCGTTGGAGGGATGGCATGCAGTTAGGTGGAGGCTATTCAGTGATTCGGAGGGATAACATACAGTAAGGCGGAGGGATAACATCATGTTGTTGAAAGGATAACATGCAGTAAGACGGAGGATATCAGTGATTCGGAGGGATAACATACAGTAAGGCGGTGGGATAACATCATGTCATTGGAGGGATAACATGCAGTAAGGTGGAGGAAATTCAGTAATTCGGAGGGATAACATACAGTAAGGCGGAGGGATAACATCATGTTGTTGAAGGGATAACATGCAGTAAGACGGAGGATATTCAGTGATTCAGAGGGATAACATACAGATTCCTTTCTTTGGTTTTCTTCGCAGTATTTACAGAATATTGACAGATCTATTTTTTGTTTCAGCTGAATTTGCAACAACAATGTACTCCATTGATACTTGCAAGGAAGTCAATTGAATGGCAAACTGAACCAGTCTTCATTTTATTGTTTTCACTTACATAAAGAGAATAGCATTTTATACCCTTTTGTAGAGAATATGACTATTATCTAAAAATGTAAACTTTTGTAATAGTAAGTTGATTGGAACAAGACAGCTCGAGGTGCAATTAAAAGCGCAGATGCCACCTGAACTTTAGACTTGCCCCAGGTCTATTTCCTGAAGTTCATCTGACCGATCCTTTTTCCACAGTTCCAGGATCCGTAATTCCAAATTCCCTAACTCGTTTTTCCCCTTTACGGAATGACTTGATTTGCGAGCAACCGCTAATCAAGTTTTGAGTACTACGATAACGAGAATTTTAAGAAATATCTGTGCTTGGTCGAATTGTTAGTTTTTGTGCAAAAATACGCGTAGTAGCACAAAGATATGTTGATGATTTCAAACCTACAACATCTTTTTGAATGAGCCAGCTCCGACAAAGGGATGCTGCATGAGTTGATGAACAACAACAACAAGCGGCTAACTGTCGCATTTCAGCTCTCCTTACTGTCATCCATAACTAGCAGTCAGTGTGCAAAAAAGTTTGAGGATCGGTCTCTTCAAATCCATAACGTTTGCTACTTTACTGAAAACAATGCCCAAACAGTGGCAGCTTGCGCCTTGACGTACATCTTTATACGGCACGTTTTGTAATGCAATACATAGCATTTAATCTACGTATCTTACTTCTTTCAAGCTGCAACAAAGTATTTTTATCGCAGTTCTTAAATTTTTAAATCTTACTTGATTCTTGCTAGATTTTAAATAGATTTGTTGACACTGTTTTGTCGTTTTTGATCATTATATGAATATACCGCACGAGTTGATCTTTTCTTGAGCAACATCTTGTAGGCGATAACAACTTATACAAGTTTCCTTCTAAGCAGTAAAAGTACGAGGCAATACATAGCATTTCGTCTATCTTACATCTTTCAGCTGCAACAAAATATTTGTATCGTCGTTCTTAAAATTTAAATCTTAATTGATTCTACCGGGTGTCCCAAAAAAGTACTCAAGTTTGTTTGAATGTAGCGCCATATTGAAAAGCGACAGGAATTCGTGCTGTCACAGTTCAAAAAGGCTAACTTAGATAGATGTCAATAGTTTGATTTTCACCGTAGGTTGAAAATTCTTGGAGTTATGAGTTCCGAACGCAAATACCATCGTCAAGACTAAAACAGTAGGCCTAAATGTTATGAAGGAGTCAAGCACAGGTCGTCCAAAGTTTTTAAAGGTTTCCATATCAACGCATTATAATTCTATAATTCTTTTGAAAGCAAATAATATTCAAATAATGCGTTGCTATTGAAACCTTTTAAAACTTTGGACGACCTGTGCTTGACTCCTTCATAACATTTAGGCCTACTGTTTTAATCTTGATGGTGGTCCCCGTGGTCCTTGCGCTTCGGAGCTCATAACTCCAAGAATTTTTAATCTACTGTGAAAATCAAACTATTGACATCTAAGTTAGCCTTTGTGAACTCTGACAGTCGATACCACAAATTTCTATCGCTTTTCATTATGGCGCTACGTTAATGAACGTTTATGAATCAAAGCCCTTGTGAAACGTATTGAACAATTCATCCAACATACTTAAAAACAAATCAATATGGTATGAAATGTTGCCCCGTTTGAGAAGCCATATTGCGTCATCCAACATTTGCAAAGTGATGTTGAATTAAGTTTGATCGAGATCAAAAAAATTTTTGTTTTTCAAGTTAGTTGACGGAGCTAAGAGGAGGTAATCTATAAATAGGACACAAGAACACCCACGCATATTATTGTTCCTCTAGCTAAATGATATCTACGCACGTGTCGCAATCATAAAATACAATAGGCCACAATAGGCTAATTTTAGACCTGCATATGCAGCTCTCGAGTTAGCTATTTATCTCCGTCAACTAACTTTAATGTTGAATAGAAATTAAAATGTTGGATGCGTTTCACCGCTTCATCCAAAATTTCGCCCAATACAACATTTCATTTTTCGGATAACTTTCTATAAATTTGATAAGTTGGTATTTGGCTGCCATCAATTTCGATCAGTTCAGTTTCAACGTTTTGCAATCGAAGTCGGCCACTTTAAAATTTATTTTGTGCTTAACGCGCCTTTCTATTATTTGCAGATATGTCACTGCGCAGGCGAATAACAGTCATGAATTCTTTATTCTAGAAATGTTGGTCTTCAATGCAGCTCTGCCCTGCTCAAACTAGTAAAATATGGATTAACATCCATATTTCTTACTTCCTTGAGTTTACTTTTTCATTATAAGCGTCTGGGAGACAGTTGCCAAGAAACGCAACAACTATATTCAGCATACCAACAAGAAAATGCTCAATGTGCAATATTTATCCCAAGATGTCAAGAAATAAAAATAGCCACAAGTTAGGTTATCTCGTTCTACAGGTGCCCCATTAATAATGAGTTGTAAACATTTCCTTTATATAATAGAGAATTTATAAAAAATTTAGATCATTCCATAGTAACATGGTGTTACAGTCGTGAACAATCAAGCTATTTATTTTACAATCTTTGATTTTAAAACTAGTATGTGAAACTAAAACTATAATCTTTTGCTTGTGGGCTTATGCACTATTTACATACTGTGGAAATCATTTGAAAAGGATATAGGCATTCTGAGAGGTTTCCATGAAGAATTAGATTTTCCGGAAAAAATCCCATTTTCCTTCTTATATTAGCACAGGTGACATTCGTCTTGCAACACATAATCAACGAATTTTTTCAAAATAATTAATTTATCAAATTAAAGCTGAAATTCTCCGGTTTCTTATGGTGTAATTTTATTCGGAGTTTGTTTGGTTTTGGAAGGGTGGTTGATCCATGAGGAGGGGGGAATAATAGGGAATAATTTGAAAAAAGAGAATGCCACAGACGAATGTCACCTGTGCTTCTTATATTTAGAAATTTGATGATTTTGCGTTTGAATAAATTTTTTACAAAAAAAGAAAAATTTCGTTTTCACAAAGTGAGACTTTGAAGCTGATCCAGAATTCAAATTAAAAAGAAATTAAGGCATCAGGTAATTTTAGATGTGGATTCTAAGAGTCTCTTTGTATCCCAGATACGTTTTTTAGTATTTTGAGAATTTCAGAATGTATTTTCTTTGCTAAAAATGTGTGCATCATTCTATCAGTGAACATTTGGTCACACCTCTTAACAAACTTTGAAGAATAATTCTTGAAACTTCATAATAAATTCTGAGAATTACCAAGAACTGGATAAACACACTACTGGCACTTGAAGTCCTGCTTGATGTAAAACTGTCACAATTGCCAGCTGCAGGAAAAGATCTTTGAATGACTATCAATCAATAGTATTTGGAATATCCTGTACCAGAATAACCATGATTATTTTGTGCTGTGAAGCCACCCATTTTGGTTGATTGGTTTCTGCCAGCTGACAAGTTTGGAGGATGCCCTGATTGATGCTGAGATGCACCTCTGGGGCCACCGTACTGGCTGGGACTACCAACACTTCTGGTTCCATAATCTTGGCTTTTTGTGCTCAATGATTTTGATCCAAATGTGCCACTTTTTCTCTCTGCTATACTGCTGCTTCCATTCTGAGCCCTGCCACTAAAACTGCCTTTCTTAGGATTCTCTCTTGTGTGAACTTGTGCTGGCATTGATCTATGTAGTTTATTCGATTCCCTGCCATTCTGCATGCCTTCATTGTCATTAGCTTGATAGCTGTAGCGGGATTTCCTATCATGTTGAGAAAGTCCTGGGGACTGCGCCATCCCCCTTCCTGTCTGAATTGAACTTACCCTTGGCTTATTTGCTTGTCTTGCTCTGTTAGGTGCTGATGGATTGGCTACCTTGTAAACATCTAATGCTCTTTGTTTTGGTGGTGCTGGCCTATTGAGTGTGTCTTTGCACTTTGGAATATGCCTCTCAGCTACAGTAGGATTAAATCTTCTTGAACAGTATTGGCAGAGAACATAATCAGGGTTCAAGCTTGGTGGGGGAGGAGGTAGATCTGAGGCCTTGCCTCCATTCTCCATATGCATCTTAGCTTTCTTTGCTGCCCTGATTGCATTGACGAAATCATTGTGCTGTTGCCTCCAGTTAGATTTTGGCATCAATGGCTGTCTTTGCACCTTGTCACCTCTATAAAACTGAGCTGCTTCTGTGCCTGCTAGCCGTTTCTTTGTAGAATCAAACACCTTTCTTTTCTTTGATTGGTTCTTCACACAAACAGTATGGTGCACTTGAATCCTGTTTGAAGCAAACCTCCTGCCACAATTTGGACAAGGTACAGTAGAACCATCACCTTGCTGCTCATACCCATCACTTACATCATGATTACTTGACCTTGCACTCCTTAGCCCAGTTGTTCTTCCAGAAGTTCTTGCACTTTTAGCATGGCCCATATGATAGTTGTCATAGCCAACATTTTCATTGTGTCTCTCTTTAACTAATTCTGGATCATCAGACTCAAATGGACCTCTCCTTTGTGGTACCTTTGTTGCATTTCCACCTTGGCTTTGCTTAAAACCTTGCGTTCTTGCCACTGGTGTTCCAAAATCAGGTGTTTCTCGTTTGGTAAATTCAGCACTACCCTTGCCAGTTACTAAAGTCTTCTCCCTGTACATTGGTTGAGTTGCTTGCCTCCCAGTAGACCTAGCTGGATTTGCAACTGTGCAAGATCTTTGGTGCACTTGCAATCTATCTGGTAAGAATGTGCGACCACAATTTTCGCAAGGAATAAGTTGTTCTTGTGCAGATCTAAAAGCAGCTTCATTCACCTCATCCAAGTTAACTCTTCCATAAGCTCCAACATTCGCAATGGCATCATACGCTGCTGGTTTTGTTGGCGGTGGTCTTCTCATCTTTTTAGGAAGCTTGTTGTTTTCTAGGTGCCATTTTTTCAAACATTGAGGCTGGTGTATGACGATTGATTTTGTGCCATATTTCCGCCCACATAAATAACATATTACGTAATTTGGTTCTCGCAAAGGCATCTTCTATAGTAGTCAGTCGATCTTGCCGAAGTTGCCCGTAAGTTCCAAGTAAACAAAACTTTCTTTGGCTAGATGCCACTAACAGAATGTCAATGAATGACTTCACGACAACATCGAAGCTAGGCCTAAATCAACACCATCACCACCACTCTCACATCTTCCTTCCCAGAACAGAGCAGAACTCGACAAATTTCGATGGATTTAAAAGAAATAGGTCGAGATTGTTGCAAAGCACTTCAAATTCAAGTCAAAGTCACTCAGGCTGCTACTTTTCGACAACTTTAAACTTTTCCCAACTGCTTCTAGAAGCTCTGCTCCTCTGGATCTGGTGAACTTCTTTGTTTGCCGAGCCGAGCAACAAGCGAGACGTGATCAATATCACCATGGAAACGGAATGATTATTGATTGTAGTCTCTCGACTGTTGTTGCTAGAAACCTGAATGGCTATTTGCCATTTGCATTTGATGTGATGTGTGACTACGTCTGCAAATCCTCGATTTCTTTTCTGAGTTATCTTTTTATCGGTAGCAGCCATCAATCCATAAAATCTGACATTTTTCTTCTTTAATATTTTGGGTCTTTTGTCTATTTCTAAATGAATTTTTTATTTTGATTCCCAAACTATCTCGAATGGAAGAGCGAGCGCCTTTTGTTCCTCCTGTCAGCGCAGTCGTTCAAACATTTAACTCGATACCAAATGGGAAATTTTCAGAACGCCTTTTTGTGACGATTCTCTTTATAAAAAACTTAACTCTCAAATCGCTAAAAAATCAAGAAACTTCAGCACTGGCACAAAATTATTTTGATTGAAACTACAAATTGACAACTTTCTTTCAGTTAAGGAAATCAACAGCTTATTTCACTGTATTTTCACTTGCTTCGCTACAGAGCAATACAGGACAGCGAACTAGCACAAGAATGCTTCACAATACATAGTCTCAGAAATACAACGACAGACCTAAGGCTGCCAAGGAAAAATTCAGCAAATGGTCAAAAATGTTTTTCCTACAGAGGAGCAAAAATGTGGAACAGCCTCTCAGCTGGGTCTAAGCAAGCACCATCTTTAAATAGTTTTAAAGTATCTATTTAGAGATGAATTTTCTTTTCTTTTTCTTTTAGCAGTATGAACATTCTTGTAAATAGGTTTTTAACATTATGGTTCAGCAGCAGCAATTAGTTCTTTGTTTAACTTAATTTAATATTTATTGTAATTAATGTTTTAAGGTAGTTTACCACTCGAAAATATTCGATTTTGGGAGAAAATGCAATTTTGTGATTTTTCTTTCAACTTCCTCCCTTACCAATGTAGTTTCGATATTGGAACAGTTTTATACCAAAAGTTTCTCTCTTTTCATTCAGCAACGCATTTTGCACAGCCCGGTTGTTGTTTTGATGATAAACCATCAGAAATTTCCTCTTCTGGTGCCCGCTTTACCCTCGCTCTCTGTGCGGCCATACTTGAAACCAGCTTAGGCCCCAGATACTGATCAATAGCCAATTTCTCCCTCTTTCTAGCTGACTTGATAGTNTTAAGGTAGTTTACCACTCGAAAATATTCGATTTTGGGAGAAAATGCAATTTTGTGATTTTTCTTTCAACTTCCTCCCTTACCAATGTAGTTTCGATATTGGAACAGTTTTATACCAAAAGTTTCTCTATTTTCATTCAGCAACGCATTTTGCACAGCCCGGTTGTTGTTTTGATGATAAACCATCAGAAATTTCCTCTTCTGGTGCCCGCTTTACCCTCGCTCTCTGTGCGGCCATACTTGAAACCAGCTTAGGCCCCAGATACTGATCAATAGCCAATTTCTCCCTCTTTCTAGCTGACTTGATAGTCTCCTTGTTAGAAGCTTCTTGCTATTGTTATTTAACTGTCCCCTATTGGTCACATAACAATGTTTGGTCTGTTGACTGGTAGCCATCTTGGGTCATCTCAAATCTGATTGGCTTACTACGAAAAACGAGCACTCCTATTGGTTGAACCGTTTTCGTAGGATCAGCTGACTTGCAACATCGGCCATGTTTTATTATAAACGAATGCAAGATCAAGATCACCAACATCGTAATAAAGCAAAGAAAATAAGTGTTTATGAATGGTTAAAGTCATGTTCAGAACTCGAAAGCCTTTCTTCGGCCGTAGAAAGAATAAGAATTGGAATACGAAGGGGAAGAAGGCTGTTCAGGAGAGAAATCAAACAGCAGAAGTGGAAGAGGGAGACGTGAAGGCCTTAGGGCTAGGCCATCAAGAGGAAGATCGGATCAACAATCTGATCAAAACACGCCTGAAGCACCCAACAAACCTTCTGCCAGTGGAACATAACTGAGCTTCTTTGGTATTGACTTGAACCTAGCTGTATCAAAGCTTATTCAAGGAATTGAAAGGGATAGTGCCTGCTATGTTATTGTGCAAACATCTTGTTTACAAGAACTGTTCAACCAAGTTCTTTGCCCACAATTGTTTCGATAATGATGTCAAACTTGAAATATTTGACAAGAAGTCTTTGGGATTTGCAGCAAGCTCAAAGTTATTGTGCAAAAGCTGTAGTCATGTCATATATGATAGTCATCTCTGCAAGAGAGTTGGAAATTCAGTGTCCACAAGATCACCCTTTGAAGTCAACCTTCTTGCTAGTTGCTTTCATCAGGGGGTTGGATGTGGTTACCTGTAATGAGTGATTGGTGTGAGACAATCAATATTGNGCTACGGCCCCCCGTCGGAAGGACTTAGCCCCCCCCCGTGGGAGGAAATGTTGGGTTGTTGTCGGAGGAAATTTGGCAAAAGGACGTTCGAAAACAGCATTTTTCTGCCATTTTAACCCTCCTTTCGGAAGCTCCAGCCCCTCCGTCGGAAGATTCCTGGCACCACCCTTGACTTTTTGCAAATTATAGAAACCTATAGCAATCATCTGAAAATGATAGTGCCCTCGTGTTACGTCCGAGGCTGTGGAACTTAATAATAATAATAATGGCGTCGTGTTTTTAGCGCTGTTGTGACGACTAGCCTGCGTGTGCGTGCAGACCTTTTTGGTCACTGGGGAGCAGGGGAAACAAAGTCTGCACGTAGGCTAGTGACGACATGCCGTCTGTATGAATGACACGGAATATCAGTCGAGGTAAGTCGTTGCGACAAACGACCAATGACCCAAAAAATTGAATGTGAACGGCGAAAATAAACTCCTCAACGACCCTGACGACCCCAACGACTGAGTTCTTGCCGTTAAAATTCAATCTGTTGAGTCTTTTGAGTCAGCGACTCCAACGACCTTATGTGAACCTGGACTTGCCTAAGTAAGACGACTTGGGCATGGGCAAGTCCAATGTGAACCAGACTTAACACAGAAAGAAACACTTTGTAACTAATAGCTTAAACATAATCTAAAGATACAGATAACTACGCTAAAGTTTAATGCAAGTAGATACCAAAACCCGTAATAACTCTTTACCAACAAGTTAAGTTTAGCTACCTTGTCATACAAAACATGGAAAGCAGATACATTTCTTTAAAACATCTCTTTCGCTTATAAAAACAAACTAAAACGTAGCGCTGGGAATGCCAACGCAAAATACATTGGGATTTCGACTACCTCGCCTGTGAAAAATGCGCTCATCGTTGAAATAAGTACGGAATTGTTAAAGTTGATCCTTAAGCCCATTTCTCCCTTGCACAATTTTGATTCGGATGAAAACGAGCGCCAGTGCAACTTCAGAATCAACGCTGTCGTCAACTCTTTGGAATTCTTACAAATTGTGCTGTCTGGGGTCTTTTCCCTGCGCCTGGAGTAAAGGCAACCTCTTCTCAAATAGCAGCTAGCAAAATTTCAACCATGCCATTTGATGACGACTAAAAAGGACTTTTAAATATCTCAATGTAGCTGAAAACCAACCAATTTTCTTTGCTTTCAAATAATTTTACTTCATACTTTCATTGATGTGTATTTCAGCCGATTCTTGCACAACTTTGTCTTCCAATAAACTGAATAAAGCATTTCGAGATGAATTTCAAATAGGTGCAAAATTCCGTGCGTAGCGATAGTTAGACCAAACAACGTGAAGCAGAATCGCATAATAGTTGTATCCTAAAAACAAATTTCAAGCGGAATCACTCATGCAAACAATGAGAGTTCCTCGCGAGAGGATTTTCACTAAATAAGAAGCTAGTATGATTTCTGGGCTCGTCAATTCTTCAAAATATCTCCATCAACTACAGAAAACTTTCAATCCATTATGCGCAGAACTTCTTTAAAAAAATCTTGCATAAAAAGAATCTGTTTTCATCTCACATGTCTTTTGGCATAGACAGCAAAAGGCTAGAATTACATGAGAAAGCAACACCGTGGAAGTCCAATATGCTAAAGGTATCGCTGCTTGTTTTGTTTAATCAACTTATGCTAACTTAGATAATAGATAATTACAAGAATTTTACAAATAACAAAACATAATATTTTTCTAAAGACTTAAAAAGATTGTTCAAATTTCTTTCTACCTAAAAGTTTGCAAATGAAACAAAATTTTGAAACGGAGAAATCCCAAAATTTGTAAACTAAATGTTAGGCTACTCTTCCAAAATCTTCTCTTCTCGACGACAAGATGAATTTCAGAGTGCTTAAAGTGTGAGAAAACATTATTCGAAAATGAATTTAATAAAATATTACTTTTACTTTTGTAACCAACAGTCTGGGCTAGAGTCTAAACATCACAAACTTTACAGGTTTAGATAATCCACTATTCTACGTCATCTAACATTCTAACTTCTATCATAACTATATCTTAAATTTTAATCCATTGTGGCAACCATTTCGCAAGATTTTAACCTATTGAAATAGGGGGGGGATTCTTTTGTAATAGATTAAATGATCATGCTTCTTGAAGCTTGGGTCACACCAGACTTGGGTCACACCAGAGTAGAAACGCATTGGATATCAATTACAAATGCGATGGACAACAGCGTTAAAATTATTTTTGCATCAATCTGAGATGTTGTCCAATGCTTTTGGATGGGATCAAACAGTTTTGATTCATTTGGATGCAATCAATCATTAAAAATGCGTTAACAATAATTATCCCAACTATAACGCGTTTTATTTGTGAACCAAGCTTCAGAGCATTCATTTTTAAAATTGTCTCGATGGTGTTCCAAGATAATAACAATTTTACTGGCAATCATTTTATGACAATGACAACAACAAACTATGAATACTATCCTGTTTAGGTGTTAAGTATTAGGTGAAAGAAGACTTGCCTATTGTACAAATCGGCGCTTAAAACTATCAAAACTAGAGGAACAAACTGCTATTAGCTCCTCATTCTCAACCCAAATTACACAGCAAACTTTGAAAATTTCCCCAATGGTGCACTCACTAACTTTTAAACGTGCGAAAAAATATAGTATGCATCAAAGATTTTGGTTGCTTCTAAACTACATGCACAGCCCTAATATAAATTAGAAATATACAAATTAGCAAATTTAGATTTCATACTAATTCCAGCTATTTTTCTTCAGCATATTGTTCCCCTAGTAGTGAGGCTTTGTCCTGTCTTCCCAACCTAAAAACATATAATGCTCTGTGTCAAACTTTTACTACTTAAAGTTTTTCTGCACGCCTTACTTGACCGACTCATTAGTCAGACGATTGGAGCTTTCGTCACTTAATCAGCTAAGACAGCTGGAAAAGCGCCAAAGTAATCCTGAAATTTGCTTCGCGCTATTCAAATAAATAGATTCAAGAACCTAGCTAAAGCGAACAGCCCATAAATCACAGGAAGACGGCAGAGGCTTTCCAATGCAAGTATGCATATTGCGCAGCAGGCAGGGCCCATCTTCGTCAAAATTACTGGCATAATTCTGACTGCCTGAAGACTACGCTCGCTAAGAAAACGTATATACCTGCTTTCCTATACATCCTTAATTAAGCTAAAACCACAAAACATATAGCTTTGCATCAAGTACTGCCTAACTATTTGCTTTCGAGTTTCGCATTACGATACGGGTCTTAGATATGCATAAAGGCAGTTATCTATTATTGTCCACTAAAATGTTCTGGCTGTCCATGCCGATGTTTATCTAACATATGGATGATAAGCTCTGTTGTTAGTGGCTGCCGCTGTTCCTCTTCCAAAGGCAGCGGCGGCGGCGGCAGCAGATGAGTCAGCATAGCTGACAGCGACACCGTAAGCGGCAGTCGCGTCTCCTGCTGCACCTCCATATGCCGCGCCCAATGCTCCTGTTGCGACAGTTCCGTATGCGGCGGTAAGATCACCGGTGACACTCCTAGTTGGTCCAAAGGCTGAAGACTCTTGTTGTTGATAGTTGCCAAAACCTAAAGACGAGAACCATGAGGATCACTCAGTTTAGTCCGTGTTATATTGTGTTATGCTCCATTCGCAAAGATTCGCTAACCTCATTATTCAGTATCGCAGAGCATTCTTAATTGTGTAAAAATAGCTCAACCTTTCCGGTCATGAATTCCATATACCAGTATTGAAGGGGACCCAATTACAGCTAACATGTTCTATTTAAAAACACTTAACACAGGCATTCTCGCTAAGCGTTTTCAACTAAAAATTATTAGCTCTAATTCTGTCCCCTTCAAAACCGGTATATGGAATTCGTGATCAAAATGGTGTAGCTATTCTTACATAGCTAAGAGTAGGTCCTAGCAAATTAAATTTTCACAAATTTAGGCACAATTTTAATGATAAAATCAATCTCATATGTCCTGCAAACGATGGTGTTGTGGACACGGAACAGATGCTTTGCCAATCTTTTGAAGAACCTAGATGCTATCTTCTCAATGGTTTCAACGCAATTTTGCTTCCTAGTGGCTTTTCCCACCTTCTAAATGTAGTATTACTTAAACTTATCCTGTATGGCGATGAAAGGTTACGAACTGACGCTAATAAAGTAATCATCGAGGCTACTCTAAAATTCATTCATGTAATAAACGCTTTTGATTTCTGCTGCAACCCCAGATACATGGACACATTTTGCCTCTTGTACATGTAACTTCAATTTGTATTGGTTGACTGTTTCATCATGGTTTCATTCATGTGTTTATATTGTAATTATATGTTGATGGCCGCAGGGTTGATATGTATTTCTATTTTCCCTGCGGTATCGTTCTTGTAATCTGTTTTGTTGTTGCATTTTTGTGAGAGAATAAAAAACAGCAAAAAGATTCTAAACAATCACTGAACATTTCCAACTACGCGTTTGCTCATACAAGCAAAAGAAACAAATTCTAGTTCTATCGCGCTTTGGTAAACAACTACTCAAACAATAATCAAAGCTCTCAATTCAAACTTTTTAAAACCCATTCTCTGCAACCATGAAACTATAATGTTCACAACGCCACACATATTAAAAATATTAAAAACGAAACGTGCAAAGTGAGAAAGTTACTCAAGAATCTTAAATTTGACTGTTGCCCTGGGAAAAATGAAATGAGCTGTCCATCATCCAAAAATGTGTGAGTTGATTTGTCATTAATGAAACATGGACTTCAAAATCGTGTAACACATTGACTTTGACATGGGGTTTCTTGTTTTGTCCGAAACAATGGTATTTTACCTCCTTCAAAGTTGCACCACGTTTTGTCATATTTTGCGGTGGCAACAATCGCAGGTCTCCATACTTTGCAATACCCCCATTTTCCACTAGGGTGCAGGAAATCATGTTTGAATAGCCTAAAGGATGATGATGGCGACAAGCCCAAAAAGTAAAATTGATACAAGCTGGTTAAAAATGACACTTACCATACATCTGGTTGAATGCAGCGTAGTCTGCTGCAGTGGCGGTACCAGCACCGGCAGTTGGAGCAGCTTCACCAGCGCCTGGTGTTTGTCCAGCAATTGCGGTAGTTGATGCGACACCATATTGCGATGTGGCGGCAGCTGACATTGTGCCATAACCAGCGCCATAAGCTGAAATATGGTTAACTGTATACAGTGGGGGTAAAATCTATTTAAACGCAATTAAAGCTGAATTGACATGTGAAGCGTATTTGAATTTTTTTCTGGACATATCATCGTAAATGTTGAAATATTGATATCGTGAGAAATCAAAATGAATCAACCAGAGATGGGATCCAGCCAATAACCGTTGGATATCTAGGCCAACCACTCGACCAACTGAGCTACTGAGCTTGACGCAATCTAAACATGGCTCACATCTTATGAGACACAAGCCTGATACATCAGCAAAAAATCGTGTTCATGTGATACATGGACAATGGAAATAAGTAACGCTTCCAGTGCCAATTCAGCTCAAATTCTAAGGTCCCTCTACAATCACCTAACACTTTCAAGTATTTTTACTAACTCAAACTCAACCAGAACTGTAAAATAATCCTCCAACAAGCACACTTCCCCAAACCTTTTCCACGTTCATGTAAATTATGTTTATACATTTTTGTAAAGTAAAGTCTATCAGGAATACTCTTGAGTGTGGAATAGTTCTTTGAAGAGAATCCCTGATTGTTAGTTCTCTGAAGAAAATCCGTGATTATTAGTTCTCTGAAGAATATCCATCCAGGACATCTTTATTCCTTTATTTCTTTGATCAAACTCGAGCTTCAAGAAATGTGAAAAATGTGAAATCATGTCTCGAGCAGTAGTAATCGATTAAATAGTTGTTTGTGATCCTTGTTTTTCATATTCTGCAAAGTTAAATCAACTTGAGCATTTTGAGTGATTGCAAGAAAATTTCATCCACTCCTTTCTTAGAATTCAGGAAATTTTCCACCCCCCATTAACTTTAATCCAAATTCGAGAGGAGCTATATTTGGGAAAAATTTGTTTATATCCACTAACAGATGTTTACGAACAAGGGCACTTATTAAGCCTCTTTCAACCAATACACACCAAAAATTCAGTGAGGTTTCTTGATTGCCAACTTAATCTGCTTCCGAGGAAGATGCGAGGGCCTAATTCATGAACAACCGAAAAACATTGAGAACCATCCTACCTGACAACGCTGATCCTGCTTGACCATATGCAGTTGGATCAGGATAAGCTGTCGATGCGCCTGCTGTAATTGAAAATAAAAACTGTTTCATATTATTTGACAACAAAGTATCCAGAGACCAATTGATCGAGTCAAATGAGAGTTGCTTGAGTCAAAGTATGTCCAGCCTCATTGCATATGGGTGAGTGATTTTCTCACTTTAAAATTATCAGAGGTGAAACATGCCAGAATTTAGTTGCACACGGTAATAATAGTTCAACAGAAAGCATTCCTTGTGATGTAGCTCATACATGCTTATCACGTGATCAAAGACTCACATCGAAACTATTGCATTGCAAAGAATGGGCCTCGTAAAAGCACACTGAATGCTGGATTCCCCCCAACCTTTAAAAAACCAACGCCTGAACATGTGCTGAAGCGAACCTGCTTATTTTTCCAATTGGCGAGAAGCAAAGCCATAATATTGAAACAAAATACATTACTTTTTATATTCCTTCCCTGATTCTTTCAAAGATTAAAAGCAAGACTTTGGCAACTCCACCTTATGCCATCAAGTCGTTTAAAAGAAGAGCTTTAAACAACCTACCAAAACCAGCATAGGGGCTAGCAGCAGCTCCTGGTGCTTGGGCATAACCAGCTTGTTGCATCATACTGCCGTAAGCTCCATAGGCACCCTGACCAAATGCTCCAGCTGATCGATCTTGACCGAAGGCAGCGGCAGCTATTAGAGAGAAGAAATAAAGCACATTATACACATTACCAGCCTGAATATACCAACATCCGCTTTAAGGCATCAGTTTCTTTATTTGTCAAAAGAAGCCCTTGCTCTGAATACAACAGAATTTTTTTTTTATATCAAGTAAAACTAAAACTAACCATACAATACATTTCATGTCCCATCCACAGTGGGAAAAGACACGCAGACAATACATTTCATGTCCCATCCACAGTGGGAAAAGACACGCAGTCACCTGGTCCCCACTGTAGATGGGATACAACAGAAATCATTTCGCACAACAGGCAAACAGTCATTAAGTAAAATACAAGGGTTTTCTTTGATCTTCCACAAAGCCGTTACGTATATTATAGATTGCTAGTAAGATTCTCTGTTGTGATTGAGCAAGTAAACTAAATTCTTATATCTCGGCATCTATATTATACTATTAAGAAAAAAGGTCTGGACATTTTTGGATTGCTTAGCTCTCCAATATTTGAATTAAAACTGATGGGGTCGACATAAATAAACAACCCAGCATAGCACACAAAGATCCCCTCTAGCACTTTAAAAGCTATGACAAGTCAAGCTTTGAGTGCCCCCCTCCCCACCCACAACCCGAAATCGGTCATTTCAGTTTCTGGGTTTAATACGCTCTAGACTACAATATTTAAAAAATTGTATAGCATACCTGCCATATCAGCTCCAGGTCCACCCATAAATTGACCATTCATACCCATTTGATGATGTCGAGCTCTTGTGCCCTGTTCATCACAACTCTTAACTTCAACCTAAAAAATTAGCACAAAGTTGCTTGTTTAAATGAGGCCCAAAAAAGTATTTAAAGCATGGGAGAGGTCATAAATTAAAACAAATTAAAGTCTAAATAATCTAAAATGACAACCTACAATTAAGACAACTCTTTACTTGATTAACTAAATCAAGCCAATTGCACTTAGTTTTTAATATGCTTTCTCATACGTTACCCAGTTTTCTTTAAACAAATACTTCAATTGCAACAGATTCTACTGATTAATCTACTTTGGTAACGAGGAGCTACTAAAGATGCCTCCTAAAAATCCATTTAGATCTGCAGTTAAATTAGATTAAATTGCTTTAAAGACATAAACTCGTCTAAAGATACCCACAAAAATTATCGCAGATTGAGATTGACGAATAATGAGTAAATAATATGGGAAGGCACAATGAGCCAGTCAGGCAGCGGCGATGGGCTGTCAGTGATTATCAATCGTATCTTAAAGTGTTAAATGGGACCTTTTCAAGTACACGCTGGCAAAAAAAGGTTGGAGATACCTTGGATCTCAAATCATTTTACATAACGTTAGCAAAAAGCATTGGTTCTGTACTGAATGATCTCGCTGTTAAATGCATCATCACATGTTGCCGTCAAAGAGGGCGCTGTTCCAGAACAAGACAAAACATGAAACCCTTTCTTGAAATGATGTGGACTTCAGCTGCATTTCATCTCATGTCATCTTTGGCTTGATTGCTTGGACATTGTTCAACCATTCGCCAATCTTCTTTTAAAATTGTGTCATCATTTTTACAAGGAAAGTATCAATTCCCTATTAGTGACAACAGGTTTTCTGTTAAATTTGGACCATTCTGTACAGGACTTGACAATTCACATTTGCATCCACTTGAAAAGCGTATTCTCTGCATTTATTCTAGTTTCTCCAAGGTAAATAGTCTGTATCAAGGCAAACATGTCAAACTACCTGACTGGCCAAGTGCTACAACAACATAAGTAAATTTAAATATAATTAAACTACACTACACCGTTCTTCCGTTGATTTGATGGAAATGTATTCTCAGGAGTCTTTGAACTGTATCAGAGTTGTCAAAACCAACAAATGCAAATCCTAACGAATTAATTATGATAAGAATACAATTAGATAACCATCTATTTCGTCAATACCTGTTGAAATAACTAAAGATTATTCAACATATCAAAATGTGAACAGGTCTCATATCTTTAAAAGGGAGGTGCAAATCGATATCAAACTGTTCTCTGACACGTACAGTTAATTTCACGTTCAGTATTGTAAAAGAAGCCCGATTTGTAGAATTTTGAATACCATGAAGGTTGTTGTTTACTTCTGTTTCAAAGCAATTAAACTTTTCCATAAACTCTTTGAGTTTAATAGGTACAGTTGCTTGAGGTCGTAGTTACAACCTTCATTTTTGACGAATTACCTCGAAAATTCAATAAATGTTCACAAAACTTCTAAAAATACTGTGCTGTTGCACTTTTACAGGTGCTTAACATGTCCTACATCTGCTGCAGTAACTAAATTTCTCGGTGCTCATCATATGGAACAGTTCAATAACGACATACACGACCCTTTAAAAATAATAGACCTCATGCTTTCATAATACCTGTTGAAATAAGTGCACAGATAGGAATTAAATAGCTGGCAATGCTCAAGTCTGTCTCAAATTAGATGTCATGTGATTGCGATAGCGCAAATTCCTCATTCAGTTGTTGGTATTCGCGGGCATTTTCATGTGACATCTAACTTGAGACAAGACTATAGTATCAAAGATAAAATGGAAACATTGACACATGGAAAATAATGGCAAAGTGGACATTCGGAAAAATTGGTACGAGGGGTTTTATAATTTCAACCTGTCCATTTTGCAAACATTGAACTCTGGATTTCTCTTTTAAACTTCTGAATGAGTAGTGATCAAATATGAAAGGAACCAACAAACTCTTTTGGCATTTTTAGTGTCACAAAGAGGCATCATCTGATGACATTGAGGTGCAAGATGAACGATTAAGTGCGGGGAAGAAATTTTTGCTGTATTTTCTTGCTCATTCTAATGATAACTGGGCAGAACGTGTGATCTTCATCTTATAATTGATGACTGAAGCTAAATCAACACTTTTTGCTCTAATTTGCTTTTCTTGTGCCCAATTAAGGCTGGCATTTAATCATTGTGACTGAATTCAATTGAAAACAAGGGGGCTTCACAACTTGATCTCAAGAAAGGCAAGCCCTAGTTGTATATTTCAGAGATTTCTTGTTGACCTCAAGTGCCAAAAGAATGGGATTTGTTTCAAACAAATGTTGGAAATGTTAGATGAAGTTTTGGGATAACAAATCTACTTTCCTTCCACATCAAAATTACCAACAACTCTCCTACACTTAAAAGTTAACATGCATAATAAGTTGGATACACTATGCTACCTCATGTTCAAATTATGTCTGTCTATCATAAATACCACAACATCTGAATTAATCAAGCAAGTTAGGAAGATGATACTTCAACTAATATTTCCACATGCAACTAGATGAACCTTCTATATCATAATTCTAACATTAACCTCTTGATATTTACTAATTAATTTAAGTCAAAGGAGTTACTAAAGATTGTCAATAAGTATCAATCTATGATTTGCTACGAAAGTTTCCAGTTTCAAACAAACTACAATTGAGGGCATTTTTAACAAGATAAGCATAACTGGGACACCTGGCATGGATTCTATAAAACTAATGTACTAAGAAGTTATATGCGTAATTAGCTTTACTGAATTGTTACCAACAAAATTAATTACCAACATAACATAAGCTAACATCTCTCAAATGTGATTATCAAAATTGGGCAATTTGTTACCAGTAAAATTCGGAATCTACTTTTAACATCTACAATTAATTAAATTACCTCAACTTAAAACAAGATAGGGTAACAAAGATTGGATGGAATCTAGGCAAAATTAATGCAGACCAATGTAAAATAAAATGCTAAGTTACATGTATGGTTAATAAGAAGCAGGAATAGACCAAAGAGCATACACTACTGGTATATACTAGCATAGGTGTCAAAGCTTTGCAAAACTTTAAAATTGATCACGTAAAATGTTATGGCCCCATTCTTTCAAATGAATTGCTCGAAGGGAACTTTAAGTAATTTGCCATGATCCTAAAGAGAGTATTTTTTATATTATCATTATTTTAGGAATTGCAGCGTGTTTATGTCTTATGAAAGGATGCACGAGAGGAAGTATCAAAAGCTTTGACAAACATTAAAAACACCATCAATTCTAAACTGATTGAGGAAAATTACTATGATCAATAAAAGAAAATCATAATTTTTGAAGTTCTACAAGATGGTAGCAAGCAAAAGTCTGTAGATTTGATGGTTTACAATTTAGCAATTTGATGATGTCATAATTTCAAAACTGGCAGGAATATAAATAACGCTGTAATTCTAAAAAAAATGATGATATCATGAATGATCTCTCTGGAGTTGTGGAAAATTACCCACAGTTCCCTTCGAGCAATTCATTGGAAACAAAAGGGCAATATAACATTTTACACTTGAGATTAAGCTTAAAGTGTTGCAAAGACTCTACACATAAGCTGTATATACTAATATGTTGCCAAACTTAACCAATGAATACATCTAAAAAAATTAAGTATGATGATCAACATTGGAAAACCATCTACAAATAAGCTTTCACCAAAAGAGTACACATTTAGCTAGAACAGAAATGATAATTGCCTTCATTAACCCTTTGCGTGCTGAATTGTTTTCAGGTGATTGCCCTGTGCAGCTGAATATTTTCCGCAAGATTTCAAATATGGCACTTCAAAATTTCAAACTCATTTCTCATCGGGAAGAAGACTCTTAATTCGAAAATGAAGTGAATGAACATTGTTCAAAATCAACTGTAGTTTTCATTTCTTGTCTCTATATTACTGTAAACATCTTACTTTACCTTACTTAGCGGGAGAATGAGTGTGGAGTATTTTGCGTTATGTTGCAGCGCCGCTCCAGCGACCCGCTGCTACATAAGCCCATTTCTTCTCGCACTGCATCAAAAAGAGGCTACCTACCTCACCAGAAAGAGGCTAAATCTAAAGGGCAGCCATCACGCTTCAAAAAGAAATCTTTCGCAAGCAGATTGGTTGTGGATCACAAAATTTATCGCGAAAATGAAACAGATGAAAAAATTGAAAAAGCTTGAGAAAAACGAAGAAANATTAACCCTTTGCGTGCTGAATTGTTTTCAGGTGATTGCCCTGTGCAGCTGAATATTTTCCGCAAGATTTCAAATATGGCACTTCAAAATTTCAAACTCATTTCTCATCGGGAAGAAGACTCTTAATTCGAAAATGAAGTGAATGAACATTGTTCAAAATCAACTGTAGTTTTCATTTCTTGTCTCTATATTACTGTAAACATCTTACTTTACCTTACTTAGCGGGAGAATGAGTGTGGAGTATTTTGCGTTATGTTGCAGCGCCGCTCCAGCGACCCGCTGCTACATAAGCCCATTTCTTCTCGCACTGCATCAAAAAGAGGCTACCTACCTCACCAGAAAGAGGCTAAATCTAAAGGGCAGCCATCACGCTTCAAAAAGAAATCTTTCGCAAGCAGATTGGTTGTGGATCACAAAATTTATCGCGAAAATGAAACAGATGAAAAAATTGAAAAAGCTTGAGAAAAACGAAGAAAAAGTTCGCGATATAGTTGGAGAAGCTTGGATTGCCAATAAATCGTAAAACTTCACTGTAAACCATGGTAAATTTTTCTCACAGACAACACTAAATTGACTGGCAAAGACATTGAGCAAAATTTTTCTGCCTGTTTTGCGTCCGATCGATCCACAGCGAGAGTTTAAAATGCAGCACGTACTTCGGCCCATATCTGGGCCCGCAGCATGCAAAGGAAAGTTTTGTTCGGCCAAAAATTGGGCCCGCAGCACGCAAAGGGTTAAAGCAACAAACTTTTACTGCATGTAATGTTACAAACAGGCAACAACAGCCTATTGTCAAGGAGACACAACCAAGGAAAGAAACAAGATTCTATTGGAAGGAGAGAAGATCAAGTTTGTTGATATGCCTCTTGAAAGTTGGCATAGCTCATAGCTCTGCATAACTCCTGCATAACTCGATATTCGTTAATCCCCAGACTATTTCACCTGACAACTGTTTTGAGACAGACTTAAAGTTAATTGGAAATGGCCACATGGTTGTTATTCGATGCTACCTGTGATATCGTTGTGTATACTCGCAGTTGTAATTTTTTATAAGCATATAATGAAAACGTTAGCATTTTGCAGCTTGGTGAAAAGGAGGAGAATAAGGATATTCCATAGCTACAAGGTATACAAAAAGACCACCTGTGAAAATTGAGAACGAACAGGAAGGATCACAAACCAATGCAAAGAACTAAAGATGTATTTCCCTTTTGTTATATTTTGAAGAGAAATACAACTTGTCCAAAGTTCCTACTCATGTTTCTCTTCTCGCAGCAAACTACATTGCATAATACAATGTGACCATAGAGCCTACTTAAAGCCTTCAAATAACTACTGAAAACATAGTATGATAATTGCTCCAGTTGAACATGGATTAGAAATGATGGTGCATGACTTAGATTGATTCTCCATATAATCAAATATTTATCAATATAATAATGACAATATATGCAAGAGAGAGCAAATCATTTGTTCAATTTTGTCACGTTCTGTGTAATAAGATATCATGTTAAAACTGATAGAAACAGGAAATAAACCATCTTAGCATGTTAAAGTCCTGCCATGTATCAAACATAAAACATTTTTGGGTCTCACAATGACTGAATTTAACAATAAATAGGCTAAACTTGTTTGCATTAAAAATAAAAATGTGACACCTGTTTACTGTCGCCGTTAGGTGTGTAGCCATCTTTACAAATGATATGCTGTACCAAGTCTGGCAATAGGCAGTAAGTATCTTTTTGCAAAAAAAAATCCAATCAATTTTAGTTGGCTATCAAAACTTCAAGTAAAACTTTTGGTCCAAAAAGTTGAAATAATCAGGAACTTCGCAGAAGATTGAGATTGCAATGGGTTTTAAGAACTTTGGAAAAGGACTGAGAGCAATAAATGTTCTGACGGAAAAGTAATAAAAACCATATATACCTCTTATGTTTCCAGTATTCCTGTCAAGCGGGATAGCAACATCCATCACCTGAAGGAATAATACAAAAGAAATCAATCATCTGATCAACTTCAACTGACACATCTAATCTAAATCAAGGGTTCACCTGGGTCCCAGATACACAGCTGGCCACTTAGATATTTGAAACTCAAGATTTGCTAAATACCTTAATAATTGATTTATGTAATTGATCAATGACTAAACTGCTCAGCCTATTTCCAAAATGATTTCTTCTCCTTACTAAACACATGTGTAGCCAGGCTAGGCAAAGAACACTTTGGCACACCTGCTATAAAGGCCATTTGATACAAGGATAGACACTACTTAACTGACATTAGCTTTGACAAGACATAAACTTACATCTCCAAATTCAGAGAAGTAGGCCCTCAGTTCGTTTTCAGTAGTTTGCTGACTGATACCTCCAACAAAGACTTTGCATTCTGGGTTTCTCGTTCTGCCTCTTGGTCCTCCTGGTCCTCCTGGACCTCCTGGGCCTCCGGGACCACCAGGTCCCATCCCAGTCATTCCCTACAATAAAGCAATGTCAATAAGAAAAAATTTCGTTCAGTGACTTGAGTGTGTTTTCACAGACCAACGTCTCTAGGTTTGAATGTCATTTTGACTTGTGATATTCATAGATACAAATCTTCTTACACAAATTTATTTGTTTGCCAATGTTTCTATTTTGTCCTTAACTTCATTATCAGTTAGGGATTCTACTTCATTCAGGGAATTAGGCTTCTTTAGGTTACAAGACTTTGCCAATGCAAGCTCAGCACTCATCTTTGCTTTTACTACCTCTTTGCTCAAATGTATTTGCATATTGGTATTTGTCTTGAAAGAAGCTCCAACCAGTCTTTTTCTTCATCAAAGAGAACAAAGCAAATATATATTAGAAAGTGGACTGTATGATCACCATCTGGCATCTCAGTCAAAAAGTTGAGATGGCAAAACTCAAGTGATCAATTAATTTTTGCCCAGTAAGACACCCCAGCTAACACTTAAAGAAAGCAAGGCAACACTAGGGCAATAAACACAATTGTCATACACAGATGTATATGGGGAAGAAATTCATAACTTTCTGTTTACAAAAAGGCTCATAAGCCGTTCCTGACCAAAATATGCGTAAGTATACCCCTGGTCTAGATTGTGGTACAAATGGACTAACCATTTGCTTCAAGATCATGCTTTGTCCTGGTCCTTTTGGTACTGCTTTCTTAGGATCAATCTATAAAGAAATGATAACTAAATTAACTCAGCATAAATAAATTTGAAGTTAATTAGACGAACACTTTTAATCATCTTTGATCAGTTCACACATCTATACAAATACAGCTAATTGGCTCTAGATTTATCCTTAGAATGACTTCATATCCTAGATTTGAAACATAGAAAGAAGATTTGAAACAAGGTAAAGATATACTACAAAGTGGACTGTATGACCACCATCTGGCATCTTAATCAAAATATTAAGATGGCAAAACTCAAGTGATCAATCAATTTTTGCCCAGCAAGACACCACAGCTAACACGTACAGAAAGCCAGGCAACACTAGGGCAATAAACAAAAATGCTCTTGATAATCATTACTCTCAGGTGCCAAATAGATGTCCTCCCCCTAGTTTAACAAATTTCAAACAATTTCCCCACCCCAAGCCAAATTAGGACCGCCCGCTAATCAATTTCATGGAAAATGTGAACAAAAGTTTTCCTTAACTCAGGGAACATTGATTAACAGGCTAGAAATGGTACATTCAGTTTGAAATGTTTACACAGCTCACTTATTAAGTTTTCTTATTCCTACCTTCCTCCCACTTATTACTCTCCTATTTGGCACCTGACAGTACAGCAGTGCAACATATTACCTTAAAAATCTTCTTTAAAATCAATTTGACATTTTCAAAGTTGCCCAAAAGGAAAACTTACAGATTACTGCATATAACTTTGCCCAGTTATCAAATGAGTCAGCCAGCTTCAGGCCAGCCACCAGTATCACTAAGCAAAGTCAGAATAAGCGAGTTGGTTTGCAAAGAGTTGAACCTTTTAAAAGTTTACCTGTTTTCCTTCTAAAATATGAGGCACTTTATCAATAACATCTTGCGCAGCCCTTGCATCTGAGAATGTGATGAAGCCAAACCCCCTGCAAGACAAAATACAAATATGGTTGCAGACAAGCACAATGTGTCCTTTCATAAACAATTGCCTAAAATCAAAGTTGGAACAAATAAAATTAGGGCATAGTTTATCAAGTCTTGAAGCAGCTTGATCTCTTTTTATGTACAAACCATACAAACCATCAATTTAGTTCTTTGTTTCAACACGTCTAATAATTTAAAAAATGTATCGATCAATCACATTTGTATACCAGGTGAGTCAGAAAAACGTGGGGTGTTTGCCACTTTTTCTTGATGGAGTTTACTTTGCAAATTCATTTTTTCAAAGTTTATTGCATAGAAGAAAGCCTTACTTAGAAATAAAAAAAATTTGGTTAAAATCGCTCTTTACGTTCCATAATTACAAGCCATTTTAATAAAATGGTGTTTCGCAAGATTCCTAAAATAGGACTCAAATTAGATTCATATTCATGCACGTGTGAACCGCTAAACCATGACAAAGTTACCGTTTCTCTACCAACAAATTTAAACAAAGCATGCATTGTGTTAGAATACAAAAGGAAAATTATTGTTATTTGTTTTGTAGCCCTATAACTAATTGTCATTGCTAGGAAGCAGAAAGTTCTTATGCTGGCGATACTTTTCACCAAAATAGCTACATCACAAAATTGCAAATAGATAGTACAGAAAGAAATGGCCTACTGTATTTTAGAAAAATAAATTCCTATAACTAATTCAATCTTTCTTCTACAAAATAAACGTTCAACACACCTGATTTAGCTTGTTTTTCACCAAAATATGGCTTGTTAAACATCCCACGTTTTTCTGACTCAATTTCATGAGCCACGTTTTTCTGACTCAACCAGTATATATATACAGTATTGTATTTCTTACAAAAAGCCAATTAGAGTTTATTTTGATTACATCTTTAGCACATCGAGTCAGTGTGGCATTAGGGTATCATATAGGATTATTTGGAACAACAAATGGATATAAATTCCAGCTTAATCAGACCTGGCCGTTTAAGGCGCGCGATCGCGCGCGCGCGCCTCGTCACGCGCCTCGTGGTCTCGAGACGCGTGATTTATCACGCACCTAAAAAGACTTTACCTCCAAATCACGCACCTTGGCTTTTATCTTTTAGGGAACCGGTGTACGATATTCTTTGAATCTGACATCTTTTTGTGGAAAGGAAATCACTCAATTGGTTTGTTATTTGAAAGAAATACGATATTGATGCTTAATCCTTCTCTCAATCCTTGCTATTTCCTGTCTATAATAATGACACAATATCATCATTCTGATATAAGGTCACGGGAACCAGAAGGTCGAATTACATGGCGAGACCAAAAGCAGTTGGAGGACATGTCTCCTAACTCTAAGAACCTTGCTTTAATCGATTTACGAGAGGCATGTGAAGGTGATTTGATCTGGAAGGCTTGAAGGTATTCAATTCCTCTTCATTCCAGGACTGACAAAAGTGATACGGAGTAGCTTAATTACTGAAAAGCAGTGGTCATCAAACGGCCTAAATACGAGCGTTGGACAAAGAATGTAAGACGGACGAAAAAGCGATTGTTTGTATTGCTGTAACCGTTCAAAATATAATCAAATCTTGTTATTTCAACTCATTTCCAGTCGTGTTTGCATTACCAAGTGCTGAAATACTCCTTTCTTCGTTCTTAACCTCTAAAATCCCTCTTTTACAGAGCAATATCAAAAGCTTAAAATCGCGCGCCTCGCTTAGCGAGGCGCGTGATTTACCGCGCGCCACTAAAATAGCTTACGGCCAGGTCTGCTTACAGTTTTCAGTTGTTATTAAAATCTGTTTCAAAAGTCAAGGTACTTGGCCAATGAATTGTCCTCACTAGCTATTATAATGCATTCATATAAAAAATTAGGCATCAGTTCAAAGATATTAAAGAGTGGATTTTGAATTTTAAAGGGAATTTAAGTTTTGACATCAGTGAAGGAGGTCCCTTCAGAATTGTAGTAATTTTTTTGTTTCAAACTGTAGATAGGTCAATTTTATGCTATCCGAAAGCCTATTTCCTACTCAGTGGCGTAACATATGGTCGTTGGGGTTAGAGAAACTCCTAAGGGCCACGTAAGGTATTCAATAACATAATAAAGTACTACTCTATTAACGCAGAAGAGCAACCTGTTGATTTGCACTGAGAACTTTAGGGCCACTAAGAGGCCCAGAGGCTTAAAATGCATTTAAAAATCGCTATAATCGCCAGCTCCGTTTATTAAAAAACATTGTAAACTGCAAACTTATTAAACAAGTTTAGTTATACGGTATTTCCTCTAATAAACGCCTAGTCTCAAATAAACACCTCCCTCTAAAAAAGCCTCACCTTTCCACACAAAAATGGCAATAAACGCCTCCCTCTAATAAACGGTGCACACATCAGAGCTGCGCTTTATTAGAAAAATTACAGAAAGTGCAAGGAAGAGGATATGTACTAAAACTATCACGCTCACTTTTCATCTTCATGCGACAACGATTGAAGAAAATAAGGGATCTTTTTAATTTCTTCTTTCCTAAATTCATATTTTAAGTCAAAGTGTAGCAGTTTTCCTTTCTTTTCTGCATCTCTTCATGAAGAGTCATTGCTATCGATATATTTGGTGTGAGAGTTTTATATACCGGGAGAGTCAGAAAAAATGGGGGGTGTTTGCCAATTTTTATTGATGCAGTTTAATTTGCAAATACGTTTCTTTAAAGTTCATTGCACAGAAGAAAAGTTAACTTGGATATGAAAATTTGATTGGTTGAAATCAGTCTTTTCGTTCCAGAATTACGAGCGATTTTAGTAAAATGGTGTTTCACAAGATTGCTAAAATAGGCCTTCAATTAGATTCATATTCATGCACGCGTGACCTTCTAAACTATGACAAACATACCGTTTCTCTACCAAAAAGTTGAAACAATGAATGCATTGTGTTAGAGCCCAAAAGGAAAAACTAATCTTACTTATGTTGAATCCCTTGGGGACTAGTCATTTAAATTGTCATTGTTAGCAAGCTGAAAGTTCTTTTACTAGCGATACTTTTCGCCAAAATGGTTACATCACAAAATCGCAAATAAATAAGGAAAGAAATGACCAATTTTAACAAACTAAATTTCTATAACTATATATTTCAATCTTTCTTCTGCGATTCAACACTCTCGAATTGACTTGTTTTTCGCCAAAATAAGGGTTGCTAAACGCCCCACGTTTTCTCTGACTCACCTTGTAGATTTTTTGATTGTTTAATAAATGCCTCCCTCTAATAAACACTGCACCAAATTCCTTCAAAATTTAATAAGCTGGGGGCGTTTATTAGAGTAAATATGGTATTCAAGGAACATGAAAATACTTAGTGGACATGATGATTTTACCAAAAAGAGCCGTTTCTGTACGATGTTGAAGCTGGATTTTCATAAATTTCCTTGGGAAGCCTTCGTTGATCGCAATCCTTTTCTCCATCCAACTATGACTTTTCTATAAGAGATGCATTTTCCGGCAATGTAAAGGACGTGGTTAGAAAAAATGTTCCTGGTCGTGTAGTTTGGCTCGCTTCACTAAAGCATTCAAAACTAACCTCCACTACAGAGGCTTTGCTGCACTGGGTTTGCAAATGATTTCTTTGATAAAAACACTGTTGTCAATTTTGGGAACTTTAGCAAAGTTTCACATTCTTTCAATTTCAAGCTCAATGGGCCCCTGGATGGCTAATTTGCTCAAGCTGTTCCGTTATGCCAAGCTGTTTCTACTCTTTTTTTAGAATTTCTAGGAAAATTTACACCCAAAAATGTATGGGGTTCTGATATTTTTTCCACCTCTGATTGCCATAAATAAAATCATGATAAAGTGTCAACATTGGTAAGAGGACTCAAAAATATATTGATATCACAATAATTTTGTATTCACCTTGACTTTCTGGTCACATTATCAATCATGAGTTTGCAGTCAACAACCTGTCCAAATCCTGAGAAGTAATCCCTTAGTGCATCTGAAATAAAAACTCCAATGTTTTGATAACGTGTGTGTTTGTATGACCAAAGAGTTGCCCGTACGAACAAGCATAACTCAGCATTCAAGGATTGATTTTTCCATGAAAAATGAAAACAAAATTTAACAGAACAGTCTGGTGTAACAAAAGGAAACTGACTGGTGTCCTAAAATGATGTGTCAGCGTTTACCAAAAACGTACAATCGTCAATTATGCATTGATTTCACTGAAGTACTAATCATTCTGTAGTAAGAGGCTGACATGTAGAGATTTAATTCAATAAAATCAGTCACACTGTTCTAGAGTTCTGATAAATTATACCTGGAAACCGTTGCTAAAAGACCTTAAATATGAAACAGATACTCTGTTAAATGCAAGGGACACATACTATGTAGTTACCATATATTTTTCCTCCTTGGAGGATCATTTGTTTTCTTGTCTGGTAAGTGTCAACATTACATACCTTCAGTAGTACTTGGATGTAAACCACCAATGAAGAGCTTTCTGAAAGAACAAAACAATTTCATAGGAAAATATATACAACAAAATTTAGCCTACCCTACAAGCCAGGGGACTGGCCTGTGGTGTGGAATATTTTCTGATATTGCTGAATAGATATTGATAAAATTTACTGTGAAGATAAACCATAATTCTTTAAAATTGGCCTTGTGTCTGAATTATCATAGCCTGTCAAAAGTGGGTACTTTTCTGGTGTACCTGGTGCATTCACAGTAGAAGCAAATTTTTCAGCGCTGAAAGAAACTATTTTATCACCAATTGCTTTAGTGCATATAAGTATATTTTTCTGCTTTGTTGTACACAATTTTTCTGTTTAATTTTCTTCAAAATAAGCATCCATGGCCATTCCAGAATTCATTTCATTTATAAGAAACTCTTTAAGAAACTCAACTCTCAGATCGCTAAAAACTTAAAGAGACTCCAGTACTGAGAAAAAATTAGTCAAGACACCATTTATTTTAGTCTAGAAAATCCTTAGCATACTGGCTCAAAGTACTCAAAACTGGTAAGAAACAATGAGTACTCAAAAGCTAACAATTTTAAGAAACTTTCAGTCCTGGCTCAAATTCTTAGTTTCTTATAAAAAATATGTGTAAAGGGGCCTTTGCAACCAGCATGCCTAGTCTATGTGTTGTTTGATGTGTGCTATCACATTCGCACACACATGAAATAATGTAAGATACTGAGCAATAACCGTGTGTCTGCGTGATTAATCACACACATGACATTTTTCTCTTGACAAAGACTGCAAGCCTTGCATGTGCCATGTCTTTGTTGTCGGCCATTTTAATGCTGACATTAAATGGTGGGAACAAAGAAACCACAAAAGGATGTATTCACACAAAGCATGCAGGTTGCAAAGGCTCCTTTAAGTCCCTTTAAAAACTATGAATTTCCATCCTTCCTGTTGGTGCATAAATCTGCTCCCTGATTTGGAAACTGATTTCCCTGGTTGGAATCTTTGCAAAATTCGCACCAAGGTCTGTTGTATTCAAAACAATAACCCATCGTTTTCAATTGTTATCCCTAAAATTGGGTAGCAAAGTTCTTTGGCGAGCACAACAAAGTTTCCAATCAGGCTGATTCCCGTTCAGGTTAACAGCTTGAGAATCTTGTGCACCTAAAACCAGTCAAACGCACCTTGCAAATTTATTCCATTGGATTCAACAGCGGAATAACATATTCTGACCGTGTAACTCAAAATTTGACAGTTGAATGACACAGTTCCACGAGAGTAACAAGGTGTTACCCCCATTCGTCTATCTATCTTACAATATTGTACAGACCTATAAAATAGGTATTACGCCAAAATGGAAAGTTTGTAGAGCGCACGCAAGATATTGTATTGCGCGCGAAGGAACTTATGCAGTTTCCGATCTGAGCTGTGCAGTTGCCAATAAACAAAAGATCTATTGTTTTAACCTATTGTTCTCAACTGGGGAAACTACGAAAGTTCAGCGAAAATCATGCTTAGGCCATCTCAACTTGCAAGTGCAAAATACAAACTTTCCAGTCTGGGTACTACGCACAGGTTGATTGGGGGGGGGGGGGTAATCTAATGGGCTCATTCTAATGATTATAATTTTAACAGACATTCTCAGACATTTCCTGACAAGACATTCCATGACAAATAAAACTCAGTTTCGTTAGGGGCACCCAACACGGGACTACGGATACAACATGGAATATAGATCTTCAATCGTCTGGGGGGCCTATACACTGAACTGAAAGCCTTGCCAAATTGCCAAATTCCTTACTTATTTATGTCATGCTGCTTTCTTTCACTTAACTAGGTACAGCCACATTGAAGACTCACCTGTTATTTTTGTCTGACTGCGCTCCCGATGACATTTTGTGACGCGCGCCTTGAGAGGAGCTTCTTTTTTGCAGCGCTGTTCTCCTTGCCTCTTTCTGGTGTAGATAGCCTTGTTTACTTGAATTTTGGGGCCTAGCGGACTGAAGGTGCTGATTCCGAAGAAAATTTTGAAATCGGGCGAGTATTAACAATTTTATTAATTTTTAAAGTTTTTGATGAAGTTTTAATGTAATTTTTTGGATGTTTACTTGGGGGATTCATTAATTTTATTCCAGAATCATAAATTTCAGTCTTTTCTGAACATTGCAGGATCAAATTCAGCTTAATTTGGTCGAGCGCAAGTCACATAAAAAAGCCCGCAAAAAGTGCACCTTTGCCCTAAAAATCGGAAAACTCGTTTTTTCAGATATAAGCCACATTANCCCCTGAGTTTGAAAAGTAATCTTACAATTGCAGTCAAAGATAGGCCAAATGTAGATCCAGCACTCTGTCTGTTAAGGGCATTTCCTAGGGCTTACATAGATGTGGACCCAAGAATTTTCTCGGGGGCTTCACCTCCGGACCTCCAGTTTCATTTATTCTTCACAATTCTTCCACTTGCAGTCAAAAGGAGAGGGCTGAACTTAGGACTTTCATTTCTAGAGGTAGTGGATGGATTATTGAAGCTAAAAAAGATATGCTATGACGGCGCAAATGTTCTTTGCCTCTGACAACGGTCAAACAGAGCTGACTATGAAAGAAGAAGAGGGCAGGCTCACTCGATGTTGAGAATCAAGAGTAGGCGAGGAAAAAACTAAATATTTGGATTGCAAAGCAAAAAAGATTTAGTTTCCTGATTAAGAAAACACAGATTATCAATTTAACTGGGGAAATACTGAAAAGTTGGATAGTGCATCTAAATGTGAAGACGTGAAAAATTATTTTCAGATATCCCGATAATTAAAGTCTGTCTCAAGTTGGATGTCAGGTGAGATTTGCAATGACGCAAAATTATACTCATGCAAAACACCAGTGGCATGGGGAATGCGAGGCATTTGCCCCCACTTTGTGAAAAGATGGTCTTTGAGATTCGATCAAAAATGAGGTGAAAGTAGTTTAGTATAGGTAGGGTCGGGTAAAAATGTTTCCAAGAAATACTGGAACGTGATTTTAAGAGGCATTCTGCGTTATAAGCCAAAGTAGAGGTTAGCGTTTTAAAAAATTTCCTAGAAGAGCTATCACAGAATTGTCAAGGCTTCCATTTTAGGGATAGGCAAACATTGAATTGTGAGAAGTGTTTCAAGACAAAGTAAAATGTGCTTGCGTAAAAATTTTCCGAAGGGTGATGATTCATAGAAAACTGTTACAAAATTGCTAAAGTTTCTATTTTGGAACTGGTAAACATGGGATCAAGATAAGCATTCGAAGCCAAAGAAAATGATGTTTACGCAAAAAAATTCCTGGGGATACTACTTTAGGCTACTTTATACCACAAATTCTATTTTAGCAATGGCAAACATGGGATCGAGAGAGGTGTTCTGAGCCAAAGTAGAAGGCGTGTCCTCAAGCATTTCCTGGGGGCCTTGCCCCCAGACCCCCTCGTTATTATGCTCCCACAGTTAATTTGTCCTTAATTGTTCTTATTGGCAGGCATTTTCACTTGACATCTAATTTGGGACATGCTATAAATGAAGCAAAGGTCCATGTGTCTTGAAATCAGCCAGTTACTTACCTTGTCAAGTTTGAAACACATAGAGCCACCTGCTAAGCTAAGCTTGGACTTCAATATTAAAATCATTTGTGCTCCAGCCAGGGCTCCAACAAGAAAAAGGTTGGGCTCCAGGGCTCCACAAGGGGAATATGACGGGCTCCAGAGCTCCAGGTACGCCCCCTTTGGGGGCCTCACAGATCAATGCGAGATATATATATATAAGGAAAGGAATGCCTTTATCATTAGGCATCAGCTTGGCAATAGGCATGCAGGGGCGTATCTTGACCATTATTGTTGGAGGGGTGTATGAAAATTTTGCCCTGCCAGGATAAGAATTGCCCTGCCAGAGCTGAGGCTGAAATCGGCTTCTTCGGTCGACACAAGTTGACCAAAGTTAGTCCACGAACGAGAGGAGCATATTGTGAGCATTATAGGTGATTTGAAAATAGGTTAGAATATCCTTACCCTACCGTACACTTTTTTGTTCTGCTCATCAAATCAGCGGCATGGCCATTGGCCAGGTGCAAATTGAATGGAGTTTATGAGAATGAAGAGGATTGGGGGCGAACACCCAGGGAAATTTTTGAGGACACACCCTCTATTTTGGTTTAGAACACCTCTCCCAATCCCATGTTTGCCGGTGTTAAAATAGAATTTTTGACAATCTAAAGTGCCAAATTAGATTCTTTGAAAATTCTGTAATGGTTCATCTTGGAAAATTTTTAAGGACGCCAACCTATAATTTGGCTTGAAACGACTCTCCCGATCACTTTCTAGCATTTCTCAGCTAAATTTTTACTCTACCCTTCCTCTACCCAACCACCTTTCCCTTGATTTTTTAAATAATCTTGAGTACCATATTTTATAAATGTGAGCATAGTGATGTGAGGGGGGCATTTTAGTAGAACGGCTCCTGGAAGATATCCCTTTGGAAATATTTGACCAGCCTCAAGTTGCTATAAAAAAAACTGGGAAAGTAGGGGGTCTAGCAGGTAATCACATGATAAACCATCTGTAATCACAACTCTTTGTTTGGCTGAAAATATCCAAGCATCTAATCACGTAGAAAGCTGCAGATTGTTATGGTTGAACTAGACAAATGCGTCTTTAATTAAGCTGTTTCTGTTCTGTTCGTCAATACTAAAACTGTACTTTGTTGTAAGTTGTTCAAAAAAGTGACTTCTATCTCTGTTAAGATATTATCTCTGTTAAGGTTACGGTAAACGTTTGTAGCACAAGATTGGGTTTTCTCTCCCCAAAAGCCAAACTATTAGCGGGGTCTAGTTAAACTATATGTCATTCGATGCGTAAGAATGTAGGGATTCTAACCATATCAAAATAATTGGCAAAGCTTGTAAAAGGATATTTTCCAGGCAACTTTATTGCTTGGAGAGTATACCTTACTCAAAAGCTATTTTGTACCCTTTTCTGCCCTCGTACAGTTGTATTTGGCTATAAAAGGCGGACCAGAGGACATGCCAAGGTTCTGAGAAACAGTTTGCTTGCATGAAGCCTGCTCTGGTAGTGTGCAAAATGTGGAGCCATTCGATTGGTTCCTAGGGTACAAAATAGCTTCTTCGTACCTGTACCTACTGGATTTGTGAGTCCTGAAAAACGGGATTTTACTGATCGCATTTAAAATGTAAATACTAAGGTCACTTAAACCACACTGTAATCCGGATCAAGCAATTACCGCTTAAAAAGCAATCAATCCATTTAAACAAAGGAATCGATACATAAAATGTGGTTTCATGTTTATTTTGTAACACACAATCAACTTAATAAGTCAAAAAGCTAGGATTATAATTTAAACCACACAGAAAAACTTTGGGTGAGAAGTTGTAGCATCCTTCCTTCGAACAAGAATTCTACTTGTTCAACATGTCTGTTACTTCCAAAGATGGTATCTTTGTGTTTCTTAAAAGTTGGGTTTCTGAGACTTGAAAAAATCCGAAAATTGGCTTTTTCAGCCTACAAACGTTTACCGTAACCTTAAAGAGCAATCTTAAAGTCAGTTTCCTACCTACTTTTTGCCCTGCGAAAATCAATGTTTTCACGATTGGGGGTGTCACACCCCTCCACACCCTCCACACCCCCCAGGATTTTCGCCCATATAGGCATGTCAGACTGAAACTCTCAATGCATGCCAACAACTCTCAAAAACGAAAATAATTGTTCTATTTCTGAAGTAAAAAATCTGATACCACAAAGGGATTGGATGGGAGGCATCCAATGTGGTGAGTTGATTATTCCAAGAATGATATGCTCATTTTGTTGTTGCCTTGCAGCTAATCGAAATCGATCTCTTCCTGTTTTTGGTGAATTTCGAAGGAAGATCTGTCTGGTTTCACTAAATCCTTGCCTTCTCCAGTTTGCCATGTCAATCGAATGTATAGAAATAGCAAAAAATGATAGTGATGTAGCCTGGCAATTCAGCTACCTAATGACGTTTAAATCACTCCTTTTTATCCATTACTCTATTCTGTGCAACAAATTTTCTTGGTTCACTTTGTTTGCTCATTCAGTAAGCTATAAGCATAAGCTCCGGGGTGGACACTACGTATATTTTGGGTACAGAGTACTTGCTATCGAGAAGGGTATCGTTTTCACGATTTTGGTATAAAGAAAGGTATCAATTTTTAAGATTTTGTATAGAAAACAGTATCCATTTTGTGATATTGGTAAGAACAAATAAATAGGCCATTTTTAAAAATTGGTATAGGGTCGGGTGTACATTTTCGAAGAATTGGTGCAAGGTCGGGTGTACATTTGCGAAAAATTTGTACAAGGCTCGGGTATTTTTTAAAGCTTAGATGGCACGTCCTGAGCCAAAATTTAGTCAAGTTCCCCCCTACCCCGGGCATAAGCTATAAGATCTGATACCATTTCATACTTTGCAAGTGAAAGAACTCTTCATCAAAGATGGTTCGTCAATGAAAACTTGCAGTGCCTAAAATTAATGTGGATCTGAATTTGACTCACTTTGTGGAATTGTAAATCCAACCTTCCTCGCAGTTTTTTGAATTGCCACATTCATCCCTCTGGTAATTTAAAACAGAACCACACCCAATACTTCTCCAAACTGTGGACCTGTAAAAATTTCATATTTTAGATACTGCTAGAGTTCGTAGAGAGAGAGGACATCATGATGTTTAAACAAAAAAAGAAATTACCTTATGAAATTCTAAATTCTAAAATGTACAAATTTTCATGAACAATTAAGAAAGCTTTGGCACAAGTTTCTTATGGAAACAGATCGAGACAAGTTACATTAGAGAGTATAATGAATGGCACACAGATATAAGATCAGGGGTCGGTAGCAGGCTTTATAAATTCGCAAAACGTTTTGAGAGCTATCAAAAGTTTCTTATGAGTATCTTGATTTTGAATACTCTAAATGTAGACTTTTTTCTTTTTTCAAAAACATTTTGCAGGTACCTCCTTGTCAAATATCGAAACGAGTTTTGACATAATTCACAAATGTCAAAACATTATTAATATTATACAATATTACAGTAAATAGTTTGAACGACGGCGACAACATTGGCATACAGTTTCTTATTCACAAGAAATATAAATCTTGACTTTGAACTGCAACGACAATGAATTACTTGTGTCAGTTTGGCTGCAAAAATGCAACTGTTCATGGCTGTAATTTCCAAATAAAATTTACAGCATTTACATCAGGAAGAAATTGTTACCGGNAAAAATGCAACTGTTCATGGCTTTAATTTCCAAATAAAATTTACAGCATTTACATCAGGAAGAAATTGTTACCGGCGCAATTATATGGCATATTCCTAACCATTTACGAAAAAGGTCTTTTAGGTTTTATTGGACGAAGCCCTAACGATATCGTTTTAAACATAGGCGTCGAATCTTTGCAAAACTTTCAAATTAATCGTGTAAAATGTTATTGTCTTATTCTTTCAAATAAATTGTTGGGAGGAAACTTTAGGGAATTTTCCATGATTCCGGAAAGAGCATTTTTGATACCATCATTTTTTTGGAATTACAGCTTTCTTTTGTTTTATGAAAGGATGCACTAGAGGCAGTATCCAAAGCTTTGGCAAAAATTAAAAGCACCATAGATTCTAGAATAATTGAAGAAAATCAATATGTTCAATACAAGAAATAGTCAGTTATGAAGGTCTACAAGATGGCAAGTAAGCAAAAGTCTGTAGCTTTTATGGTTTACAATTTAGCAATTTGATGGTGTCACAACTTAAAAACTAGCAGAAATAAGAAATATGAAAAACGCTGCAATTCCAAAAATAATAAGATACCAAAACGATCTATCTGGAATTATGACAAATTACCTAATGTTCCCTTGGAGCAAGCCAGTTGAAAGAATGGGGCAATAACATTTTACACGATTAATTTTGAAGTTTTGCAAAGATTCGACGCCTAGGGCGCCTATGTTATCGTTTGAGTCATTGGACGCTTAGAACACTAGCAAATTTATGGAACCCTAACCCGAACTAGGCTAATATTGTTATTCTGATCTTTAGTAACATTAGTTTAGTTGGCTCCTAGTTGGCATTGTCAGTGACCTGTAGGAAAGTACTTCCATACATCCTATTGGTGAGTCAAAAATGATATTCCGGTTGAATGATATTCCGACGTATGTGTATACGATTGTTCATCGGCCTCTTTATATACCTAGTAAATGTTTGAGCAATAAGATTGGCGGATAGAGTTTGATTATGATAGATGCAGGGCTTGTCTTGAAGGATATTGAGATGAAGCATTTTAATAAAATCGCCTGTAATATGAGAACGATGCGACCGATTTTGGCAAACGAAATTTTATTACCTAAGTTGATATGTTAGCGACACAAGAATTATTAGTTTATAGGAATCTAATAAATGGTTTGAGAGCTACGGGCTTTCAAACGCCGATACATTTTTTGACTCACCCGGCATGAGTTATGTGTGCTTCTCTGTTCGAAGAAACTCTTGAAGTGTTTGGGATGAGGTGCTTGAGGATTTTCTGCTCTGTTCAGGAATGGGCTAGGTGGGGGTTCCTGAAGGGGTAAAATGAGATCTGGGATTTGCCAAAAACGACACTCCGCCAAACCAGTGCCAAAAACAATAGTGGGCATCTTAACTCTCCAAATTCTTGCTTCAGGTAACAGAATTTGAAAACTTCGAATGAAATGCTCTTCTCGTGCGTAAAGTGCTTGGTTAATGCTTATGCTTCACAAGCTTTCTTATAATCTTTCTCTTCTCCACTGTCCGGTAGCGTATAGAAAATGTCATTGGCGCATTCTCCGGCGTAACTCATCAGAAGGGCCCTTTTTCTGCTATCATCTTTGATATCCATGGTAACGACAAGGGGGAAGGGTACACGACTTGTGGATGGACGGGGGTCACACCCTCTATTTTGACTTAGAACACCTCTCCCAATCCCATGTTTGCCGGTGTTAAAATAGAACTTTTGACAATTTCAAAACAGGCAAATCTTTATAAATTGGCATCTCCAGGCAAATTTGGAGTAAAAACCATTTACCTTGGCTTAGAATCACTATCTCAACCCCATGTTTGCCAGTGCCAAATTGGAGTCTTTGAACATTCTGTAATGGTTCATCTTGGAAAATTTTTAAGGACGACAAACTATAAGATGGCTTGAAACGACTCTCCCAATCACTTTCTAGCGTTTGTCAGCAAAGCTTTTACTCTACCCTGCCTCTACCCCACCACCTTCCCCTTGATTTTTATCCCTATTTCACATGGGGTATTTCTTTGATATTTTGGCATGGGGGGGAGTGTTTGGCCCCCATCTTTTTCTCTGAAACTACAAAGGATATAACAATGGGACTTACCTCAATTGTTCTTTGGACAATAGGCTTTTCAAATATAACTATTGCAATTACTTAGTCACGTGATTCGTTGCTAGGCAACCAACAACAGAGGCAAATTGGCAAATTTAAGGCTTCTCTACAAGAAAAATTCTATTTAATTAATTAGTGGACCGCTTTTAATGCAAATGGTCTTCAATAATAGAGACCACCATTTAGATTCAAAATATATACTTTTGAAAAAATTTAAGTTTCTATTTTTAGAACAATTAGCATTTAGTTATCACTTTGTTCGCAGGACAGATTGTCGCTTACATTTGTTCATAGTATTATTCCTATTTCCAATCTATATTGACTCAAAATGCATTAAACAAGCAAGATAAAGCTAATTTGCTGCAAAATTTTCAATTGATACATTTATTTATCGGGAAAATGACGTCATAAACGCAAATGACGTCATAGATATTAAATTTTGCTGATGTCAGCAAATATGGAAAAATTATTTATCAAATGAAAGCTCTCATTATGGTCGATCGAATGACGCATGTTTCAGGTCAATCCAACAAAAAAAACAAAATTATGGACGTTTTAAACTCTTTTTTGTCAACCACTCTCCAAATATGGTGCTATTGTGGTCACGTGATCAAGTCTAGAACAATGACATATTGAAATTATAATTGGCAACTAAATTTCATTAAAATTCACTTAGTTTTGGTTGTCATACCTTGTGTCGTTTGGGCGCAATGTAACAAAATTTGGTTGGGGGCGAAAAACGCCCCCCCCCCCATGTGAAATAGGGTTAAAGAATCTTGAGTACCATATTTTATAAATTAGAGGGGACCATTTTAGTATTTTTTGTTTTTTTTTTTGTTTATCAATTCGACACATAATCATCAGATACATGGTATAAATTCTAATACAAAAATACATGATTTATTAAAGCGATATGAACGGTATGTTAATAAGTTCTAATGAAGGAAAAAAAAAGTTTCAAGTGCTATCGAGGCGTTTGTTGTAAATTATGTTTAGGTATTCGGCAAATATTTGCAGGTATTGTTCATCCTCATTTGTAAATAGGAAAACCATTTTCTGTTGGTCAGTTGGGATTTTAATGAAATTTTGGTAATTTTTGTTGACTTGGTTTAGGAAACGGCTCCTGGAATATATCCCTTTGGAAAATATTTGACCAGTCTCAAGCTGCTATAAAAAAACTGGGAAAGTAGGGGGTCCAGCAGGTAATCACATGATACATCATCTGTAATCACAACTCTTTGTTTGGCTGAAAATATCCAAGCATCTAATCACATAGAAAGCTGCAGATTTTTATGGGTGAAATCGACAAGTGCGTCTTTAATTAAGCTGTTTCTGTTCTGTTCGTCAATACTAAAACTGTACTTTGTTGTAAGTTGTTCAAAAAAGTGCCTTCCATTCCAATACACTTTTAAAGAGCAATCTTAAAATTCAAGGCTGCCCTGAAGGATAAAAATTAGCTGATTACCATCCAATCCTGCCGCCCGGTTTTCAGAAAGCTACCCACTTCTAATTGCCAAAATTTGCCTTCGTACCCACTTTTATGATGAAGACCATGAACATCGTCAGTATTTAAAAAATGGGGTGGACTTAGCAAGGAATTATGTCCTGAAAGGTATACCCAGCCCTTCTTACACCATTTTTGCTTATGAATAAATGCCACCTTCAGAAAAACTGGGGTGGACATGTCCTCCCCAGTCAACCCCCTGGCGACGCCCTCGTTCGAGACCTTCTAGGTGGGGATATTCAAGCAATGACATACTCAAAAATAGATTTTTTGAACATTTACTAGCATTTCATCCTTTTAAATCTAAGAATTTGTGAATCTTTGAATCTAAGAATTTGCTGGCCCTTTAGCCTCTTTCTTTATCCTCAAGAACGCGGAATCACAACATTCATTGTACAAAAGCTTTATCGTGGTAAGGAAGCGGAATACGTCGTTTCAGCCAAGGAAGCGTTTCAGCCAGTGAAGAAATGCGCAGTCTTGGGGTAATAACCTAAGCCATAGCCTAGCCGTAGCCGTGCTATGATAATCGTTTATGGAAAGCCGTACGGTTGTTGCGTAAATATTTGCTAACGATGGCCTGCTCGCAAGTTAGAGACACTGCATATACATCAATTTTGGAGGGATACCTTACCAAGTCACCTCCGTTTGAGCATAGACTATGGTTTGAGAAAAGTCGGAAAAAATGGCGTCGCCGATACTTTGTGCTATATGGAGACGTTAATGAATATGAAGCTTCATTGCTGGCATATTACGAAAATAAAGAGGCATTCGCAAGCAACCAATGTTACAAAGGTAAGCTAAGTAACTTTGATTTTCTCTTTTGCGAATTGACCAGCTCGATTTATCTGCCGTGCCATCAAAAAGTAAATCGAGGAAGTAGGAAGGAAAAGTGAGTTCAAAGTTTACGTTTGTTAGAAACTCGAAAGGCTCGTTTTTCATTCATTTTCATTTAATATTATTTATACACAAATTAACCCTTCAGCAAATTAAATTATATAACATCTATTTACAATGATAATACCTAAATAATAAAAACCTACAGCCCTATAAAACCTAACCAATGCTCGCCCTTCATATCGTCATTAAATCTATAGCTTGGCAAACTTTTCGAGAATTGAAAGCGGGGGCTGTGGGACCAGCTGCACTAATCCCCTTTGGAAGTTACGAACAGCTGTCTACCTGTCTTTGGGCATGTTTTACCCAAAAATGTTTCCTCGTGCACTGTAAAACAATCTGACGCTATATTTTCAGGACAGAGCCTTGTTTGATAAATGTGATAAATTTCTCAGTTGGCTACCCCCTTGAACAACCATTAAGGTAGAATGGTCCCTTCACTGGATAAAAACCTTCATAATCCTCAAAATCTGAAAACCATCTAAAACCCTTTATTAGTGTTGAAGCTGTATGGCTTTGGCCTAGGCCTAGGCTGCTATCACCAATTCTTCTTGAATTTTTGCCATTATTTGGTGGCGTTGAAACAGAGAAACCACTAGCACACGTTTCAGGTTCATTACCATTCAGTTCTTGCTCAAATCCTTTACTGGTAGTATAACGATTTCCTCTAAATTTTGGCTTTTTGCGATAAACAGAACGTGCCTTTCCTCTTCGCTTGCTTCCTTCTTCGTCCTCCATACTGCAATAGACGATTACGGAAAAGATGGCGTCGGGGGGCATTTGACCAAGATGCATTGCGTTCTATAATGGAATCAACAGTGATTCTATAGAGATTCGATCATCAAACGCAATACATTTTGGTCAAATGCCCCCCGACGCCATCTTTTCCGTAATCGTCTATTGCAAAATGCGAGCAAAGATGTTGTTGTTGTTGCCTCTCTTTACCACAGGGAACCCAGTAGTATTTTTAGAGCAAAGATGGGGGCAGTTTTGCTCTTTGAACCTAAATTTTGGGGGATCAAATTATTTGTATATTTGTTGCTAAGGGGTTTCCATGGAGAATTTTTTAGGGTACACCTAAAAGAATGCCAAATTTTGAATACTTGTGGTAAGAATTAGTAGAAGAATCAATCACAACTTGAATATTTACACATCAATTAACACTAATAGTTCAAACGCGTTTCCCCGAAAGTATGGATTTTCGCATGTTGTTTCATGGAAAAAAGGATTTCTTCAGATTCTTGTTACAGCCACTTTAATGTATCTGGAGCAAAAATATTTTTAGTGGATAATAACACAGATCAGGATCTTGTTATTTTCCAAGAAAAAAAATCACATCCATATCTCTTCTGGTATAGCCTAAATCCTTCTTACGGTGCAGCAACTTATTTTGAACAAGAACGCTATTGTTTTGGTTGCCATGGCAACAAATTTGAAAACTCATTGTTCTTTATATTTTTTTTCAATGATACTTTCATTTGAACTGCAACATATTTTTGAAATATAAGAGATTAAAAAAAATTCCTCTGAAGGGACCATTCTACCTTACTTCGTCACTTGTAGAAAATTCCAGAGCAAACCACGATTATTCCTACATAAATCGATGCCAGATTTTCCCGTCAATAACAGAATTGTAAAATGTTGAAAATATGTTTGGTACATACAGGCAATTTTGTAAACCCATACACATAGAAGGTATTATTCTTGAGGAGGCCTTTGCCCTAGCCTCCACAAATTAACTATAATATAATAAATAAACTATAATATAAATTTTAAAGGATAAAACAAAGAGATGAAATAGAATTTAAACAACATTAAGAGATGCCAAAGTCACTGTGGACAGTGGCGTAACGGACGCAAGTTACCTTTAGTTAAAAAACTAAGGGCCCCCGACCTCCAAGGGCCCCGAAGGGGCCCCCAGCAAAAATAATTCCTTTGTTATTTTACTTTGAAGCTGGTGCCCTGGATATGATAAACGAGACCAAGGGGCCCCAGGCCTACATGATACAGTAAAAACCCGCGTATAAGAACCTAGTGGATTAAGAACCTACAGGCTAAAATTGCCAAATTTTCTATTGTTTCATAAGAGCAAATCCATTGTATTCATTGTTTAAGAACCCAGGCTGACTTGCAAAATAGTAGGTTCTTATACGCGGGTTTTTACTGTATCTGAACATAAATGAATGGAAAGTGTTTTGATTAACTCTTAATTGTAATTGAATCTACAATAACAGACTGAGGACCTCATATTTTTTACCCTGGGTACCAGGGCCTTAAAAAGTATGGAACTTTGTCAAAATATGGTCCTCAAAGTTCTTTCAAAAACGAGGAGAAAAGGTTGGGTATACTT
>REGM01000071.1:870217-887263 GCA_004194415.1 Aurelia aurita | reverse complement strand
GCTTTAAGAATTGGCTTAGGCAAAAAGGCCAAAGCGCTGGTTTGCACGTGGGTACAAATTTGAGCTTTCAAGATTGATATGTCTGCTCTCAAAGCACCAATACCAACAAACGAGGTATCAATGTTCAAGTTAACTACAGAGGAACATTTTGAGAGTGATTAGCCATTGATTAAAGCTAAACTCACATCGCTGGACCCAACCAAATCTGTATACTTTTTTTTGGGACACCCGGTATGTATGTATATGTATGTATCATTTGCCACAAAATTAAAATTAAAAATATTTACAAGCTTTATAATATGAAAATAGATACAATGCGATACAATATATAAGGTTAAAAACGTAAAGAAAAACACCCCTAATTACAGTTGCAGGGATAGCATTAAAAGTTCACGCTGACCTTATTTCCATAATTGTCCCCTTAGAGGTGTCGTACCAATAATTACACCTACCAAGAATTCAACTAGCAAACCTCCTTCAAAAGTTATTTTGTACCCTTGCGTTTAGCCTAACAAAATCTAACTTATATCAACAGGAAGCGCACATCCTAAGATTCGTTAAATTCCTCTCCCTTGAAAATACACGCAGTCAAAAATTTGCAAATATAGCTTCTCTGCTCTCCCACAGTTGCATTGGGCTATAAAAGGCGGACCAGAGGGCATATCAAGATTCTGAGACATTTTTTGCTTGCCGGAAGCCTGCTTCTGGTAGTGTGCAAAATGTGGAACCATTCGATTATTGATTCCTTGGGTAAAAGTAGCTTTTTCGTACCTGTACCTAGTGGATTTGTAAGTCCTGAAAAAAAGGGAATTTTACTGATGCCACTTCAAATGTACACATCAAGGTCAAATAAGCTACAATGTAATACAATGTAATCCGCGTCAAGCAATTAGGGCATAAAAAGCAATTTATGCATTTAAACAAAGGAATCGATACATATAATGTGGTTTCATCTTTGTTTTCTAGCACAGGACTGGCTGAATTGGTCAAAAAGCTAGGATTAGAAGTTAAACCATACAGAAAAACTTTGTGTGAGAAATTGTAGTATCCTTCCTTTCATCAAGAACTCTACTTTTTTTAAATTTCTGCTGCTTCCAAAGATGGTATCTTTGTGTTTCTTAAAATTTGGCCTTCTGAGATTAGAAAATATCCAAAAATGCGCTTTTTCGGCCTAGAAACGTTTACCGTAACCTTAAGACAAAGTGATTTGGAAGAATATTGGGCATACTGGACAAATCTTTAAGGGTGGAAAAAAGTGCCATACAGCAACTGGAAGTTCGATGTCCCATGATGTTCTGTGAACTGTTTACTCTCGAGTCTGAAATTGACGTCCTCCCATCCCGCTTATTAGTTTGTGAACAAAATTCCACCCTTGACATCCTTATTCCAGACAACCCGTTTATCAATTTTGAGCCTCTTGAAGTGTGAAACACATGAAATCATGTTTCCTGGAATGTGACTCGAATTCGAGAATTGTATTTTTCGCTGTAATAGATTTTTTTATTCCTACCTTTTTTATATATTCTTTACAGTCAAATCAACCTATGCGTTTTGCCTGATTATAGAAAATTTTGCAGCCATCCCGTTTATTCCAGACCCACCGTTTATTGGGACTCGGAAAATTTCCACCCACCTTGCTTGTTCTATTCCGGACTGTCCGGAATAGAATAAACAAGGTATAGGTATTCAAGAGTAATACATTTGGCCAGGGCGTGCACGTGTAAATGTTCTGAGTAGATTTTAATCTAAATTCGTCGCTTTCTTTCAGGCTTTCGTAGGGTATGCAGGGGTAAAAACGGGTAAGCTGGGGGTAAAACGGGTAATGCTGATTGCCGAAAAACAGTAGATCGTAAACTGTTCAATCAACATTCAATACTTCAAGGAGGGAGCATATGTTCCAAATCTTTAAAACGATCGGTGTAAAATGCTGTGACCTATTTATTTGAATGGAATGGCTTGAAAGAAACTTTAGCTACTATGCTATAACTCTACCGTTGGACTTTTCAGAAATATTCAATAATTTCAGAATTATAGTGTTTTTCTTCTTTTTTAGGAATGCAAGAAAAATTTTGAAAACAACTTAAAACCATCGTAATTTCGGAGCTTTCGAGAAAAGATTGACTAATTTTCAAGAAAAGCATAGTTTATGAATGTCTACAATGTGGTATCAAGCAAAAGTCTTTCACTCTTATGGTTTACGATTTAGAAATTTGACGACGTCACATTCTCAAATGAGTTGAAATATAAAATACGCTGTAATTTCGAAAAATGTTGCAGATTTTAGGAAAGTCCGATGGTAGAATTATAGCAAAGTGGCTAAATTTTCTTTCAAGCCATTCAATTCAAAGAATAGGTCACAGAATTTTGCACCGACCTTTTTACGCCCAGTTAAAAAAATGGAACCTAGTGGAGGGTGGTTCCGACCGATGTATGTAGAGATAATTTGTATATGAAGATTTGTTATAAAATTTATCACATTTTTGGCCTTACCGACTTTACCCCAGTCTTACCCACTTTATAGCAGTAGACCCTACTAATTTTTTCAAATCTTTTCTAGAGCAAGAACCAGTTGAACATGTAAATCGTCCAGACGCTGCTGAAAATAATGATAATTGTATTCCAGTGGAGGTAACAGAAGATGCAAATGAATCGGATTTTAGCATTACCTAGTTTTGGAAGTCTTGAGACTTACCTTTTTATAGGAAATTAAAGCTGCTAGAATGTAATGTATATAAAATGCATGCGACTTAAATCAACGAGAATGAAAGAAGAAAACACTTGAAATCAAAGATAATTAACGCAAAAAGGCAAGGAAGATGTTATATCAAAAGAAATTGACGCGAAGAACAATGGGCGTTAGGAAACGCGGTAGTTATTCCTACAACTGTTTTTTCCCCACTGTGTCCCTATGCCTGTTCCTCTCTGTGTCCCTATGCCTGTGAAGGTTGTAAACAATTTTCGTATCTGCTGCGATAAGATTGGCTCTGATCTGCTTGAAAAGGTTTCTTGTCGTTTGAAGCAGTAGCAGCAATCGCAATTTACAGTCTGGAAGTCTCGTAACAACAATGTTCCGAAGCATAACTGGATTGAGGATTCCTACTTTCAGATGTAAATTTGTCGACAAATGCTAGCTCGAGCTTCATTTGCCGATAGCCATTTTTCCAGGGGATGGGTTCACACCCCCTACACTCCACTGTTCGCGACGGCCCTGCGTGTACTTAAATGACCTTTTTTATTCATTAAAGACGCAACACTGCATGATTATGTTGACGACAACAACAACAACAACAACAACACATTAGTTTATTTTCAAAGACTATACTAAACTTGATTATGGTACTGGAAGAGGGGGCATGTGTTGCTCTGACATGGTTGAAAGAAAATCAAATGATTGCAAATCCCGACAAATTTCATGCTCTTATTATAAAGCAAAATAGCAAAAATACTTGTGGAATAAATCTGACTATTCAGGACAAAACAATCAAATCCGAAGAAACAGTGCAGCTACTAGGTGTTCAGCTTGACTATAAACTGAATTTGAACCACATATTCCCGAAATTTGCAGAAAATCCCGCAACACAGCGAAATGTTTTAAAAAGATTTACGTCCGTATATCGGTTTCAAAGAAAGGGAAATTCTTGTTCAAAGTTTAAATACTCAAATTTGTATTACTGTTCTTTGGTTTGGTGTTTTTCTTGAGCTGCATCTTTGCAGAGAATTGAAAAAATACAAGAACGCGCCTTGAGATTTTTACATCATGATCATTCTAGTTCATATAATGAGTTACTTGCGAAGTCAAGCAGGTGTACAATGCATATTTTCCGTCTGATGGTCCTATGTGTGATCAAATCAAATCCGAAGAAACAGTGCAGCTACTAGGTGTTCAGCTTGACTATAAACTGAATTTGAACCACATATTCCCGAAATTTGCAGAAAATCCCGCAACACAGCGAAATGTTTTAAAAAGATTTACGTCCGTATATCGGTTTCAAAGAAAGGGAAATTCTTGTTCAAAGTTTAAATACTCAAATTTGTATTACTGTTCTTTGGTTTGGTGTTTTTCTTGAGCTGCATCTTTGCAGAGAATTGAAAAAATACAAGAACGCGCCTTGAGATTTTTACATCATGATCATTCTAGTTCATATAATGAGTTACTTGCGAAGTCAAGCAGGTGTACAATGCATATTTTCCGTCTGATGGTCCTATGTGTGATCAAATCAAATCCGAAGAAACAGTGCAGCTACTAGGTGTTCAGCTTGACTATAAACTGAATTTGAACCACATATTCCCGAAATTTGCAGAAAATCCCGCAACACAGCGAAATGTTTTAAAAAGATTTACGTCCGTATATCGGTTTCAAAGAAAGGGAAATTCTTGTTCAAAGTTTAAATACTCAAATTTGTATTACNACAACAACAACAACAACAACAACACATTAGTTTATTTTCAAAGACTATACTAAACTTGATTATGGTACTGGAAGAGGGGGCATGTGTTGCTCTGACATGGTTGAAAGAAAATCAAATGATTGCAAATCCCGACAAATTTCATGCTCTTATTATAAAGCAAAATAGCAAAAATACTTGTGGAATAAATCTGACTATTCAGGACAAAACAATCAAATCCGAAGAAACAGTGCAGCTACTAGGTGTTCAGCTTGACTATAAACTGAATTTGAACCACATATTCCCGAAATTTGCAGAAAATCCCGCAACACAGCGAAATGTTTTAAAAAGATTTACGTCCGTATATCGGTTTCAAAGAAAGGGAAATTCTTGTTCAAAGTTTAAATACTCAAATTTTTATTACTGTTCTTTGGTTTGGTGTTTTTCTTGAGCTGCATCTTTGCAGAGAATTGAAAAAATACAAGAACGCGCCTTGAGATTTTTACATCATGATCATTCTAGTTCATATAATGAGTTACTTGCGAAGTCAAGCAGGTGTACAATGCATATTTTCCGTCTGATGGTCCTATGTGTGGAAATCTTCAAAATGCTTAAGAGCCTAAATCCTTCATTTATGCAGGATATTTTCAAATCAAAATCATCAAACTACTCGTCACGACATCCTTTCGACTTGCAGCATTACAAGCCTAACCAAGTAACATTTGACTCTAATAGTCTAAGGCACACATGCAGTGTCTAACCACCCATGCACACACACACGTGAAATAAACAGATGCATATAACAACTTATTAGAGAATGTATTTTATGGAGTTACATTTAGATGTAAATCAAGAACCCAGAGAGGTGTCTATTTTGATAATTCCACAGTCTATACGTATAACACAAGGTTTTTTTTTAGAATTAAAGTATATTCTTACTTTGATAATGTGGCTTTTCCTTCATTCTTACTTGCTCTCGACTTGGTCTAAACTTCACATGAAGAAATGACCCAATTTGTATTGGGTCGCTTGGTACAGTACGGTACAATATGAAATGTCTGAATTCGAGGGAAAACTTTTTGACTCGCAAGTGATACCTAATCAGATTATGAAAACCATACTTGATTCAAAAAGAGAAACCAAAAACAAACTCAAATTATTTTTTCTTGTAATATTTACAACAGCCTTTTCCGCATTGATTAACATTTTGTTTTAGTCCACTTCGCTTCTAGAATGGCCAGTGGCGATTTTAATCAATTTCCATGAAAATGGTCCATTCCATTGGGTTGTGAGATGCTGTGCTGTCTTTTCAGTCGCTGAAATAGGACAGAAATTACATTAGTTCATGCTGCAGCAAAATATATGCATCCAACATTTCGCTGGTGGTGTGGAAAAAAATTCGATTTATTTAGTGCGATTTTGAATTATGCTTCAAAACCAGGTAGCTTGTAAAGGGGAAAATTCCAACAAATTCAAAGTCATTTCAAGACTTTGCAATACTTTAAAATTAACTTGGTCCTTGATACAAATGTGCATAAAAACATTTCCATTATCGGTAATATAATCAAATTTTAATGATTTTTCACAATTTTCCACTTTTGTAGTGATACCATATAATCTTGGAATTGGCAGAAATTAGAGGTGATTGGTTTGGTTAAAAATGTTTAAATTTGATGCTTACCGGTTTTTCTTGTCTCCGTAATGCTGCTAGAATCTGTTGAAATGTTGGCCTCTTAGAAGGATCATACATCCAACATATAGTGAATAATTCCTTGGAAAGGGATAAATCATTGTCACAGGAAAAGAAATTTTAAGCAAACGAAAATGTATTCAAATCGCTTGTGAAACGAGCAAATATTGTCTCGTAAATGTTTGTGGCTTTGCTTGTCAAACAACCTACACTTGAATCCGAAATAACAAATCCCGATACAGTAAACACCCGCATGAAAGAAACTGCGGATTAAGAACCTCCAGGAAGATTTTTGGCCAATTAAGCATCTTATACATAAGAACCATTATATAAATGTATAGGAACCATTTCAGTTTGTTACAGAAAGTCCCAGATTCTTTTATGCAGGTTTCTACTGTATAACGAACTTCCCGGAATAACAGACTACATATCTGGTCCCTTGAATAGCAAATATCTTTTAAATTTACCAACATCCAGATGCGTCGAAATTTTTCTGGTTTCCTTCAGATTTCGTTATACCCGGATTCACCTGTACTCGTTACTGCATCAATGATTTCATAAAAGAGGTGTTTTCATTTTTTCTAAAGGGTATAGACCCTTTAGCTATTCTACAAAAGAGTCTGAATCTAACGATATTTTTATACATTTTGTAGAATTTTCGAATGTGAGCGACAGCAATAGAAGCTATAACGCCACTCAATCGAACATTTCCTATAAAAACTTATTTTTAGAATAGCTAATTCTGCATTATTGGGGTGGCCAAAGGGCGCATAAGATATTATAAATGGTGGCATTATAAGAAGTTATTAGATCTCAAATAGCAAGGAAAAATTTTCTAAACAAAGGATACTGCTCTGTTCAAACTAAGGGGGTGTTTGATTGGTACCAATTCTGAAAACGGTAGACTTGGTAGACCCAGAATTTGTGTTTGATTGACTCCTAAATTCTCAAAACGGTAGGTTTGGTAGGTTTGGAAGGCCTTCTGAACCTTCTGCTACAAAAGGCAGAAGGTTTGGCAGACTTTGGAGAGATCCTCGTTTTCATTAGCAAACCCTGGTGGTGAATCCGAAACCTACCGTTTCAAGATTTTTGTGTTTGATTGGGAAATATATTTCCCTCTCTGCCAAGTCTACTGTTTTCAGAATATGGTAGGTTTGGAATTACCAATCAAACATGCCCTAAGCGATTTGATCGAGTGCACTCGGAGGTGCAAAATCTCTTCTTCAGAATGGCAAATCGAATTTATCAGAAACCCGAATGTTTGCTTCTTAAAATTCGCCCTTGCCTGTGTCCTATATTAACATCACCAAAATGTCCACGAATTTTGAATTTCCATGGTCTATTTTGCAGAAATCAATTATGAATATAACTGGTTTTGCAATTTCTCGATTGTAACAGAATATTTCTTGTCTAACAAGTATTCAATAATAAGAGCTTGGACACTTAGGTATCCAAGAACTTACATTTCCAACAGAAAATGGAATGTTTTCCAAGTCGTTCAGTTTCCTTCCACATGAAAAGTTCCAGATGATAACTTCTAAATGTTCTTGAACGTGTGGATAAACTTCTAAGAAGATCTCATACAAAATTGTCCTGAAAAAGACGTAATGAGAATACAAATAGTGCCCTACCGAATGAGTCAAAGAACCAATCCACTTTCGAAAGGCCACGAAAAATCGTACACTAAGCCGATTTTAAAGATTATGATTTAATCTCCAGGCAAATCCCAAATTATACTCGGCAAATTTTATTTTCATTTTTCGTCCGCCTACTTCTCGGGTTAGAAGCGATTTCATGAAACATTTTGGTCTGGAAACTGCCAAAATCGATCAAAAAACAAAGATCAAATTTTCCAAAATGAGCTAGACAAGGCAACAGGGAAACTCTTGGAAACAGATTGGGAATAAAGATGTGGATTGGTTATGATCAGTTGCACGAGCAGTCGCTCGATCCTTGTGGAATCTTTTGGACCACGTTTGCACTGTCCCGTATAGTTTTGACCGGCTACAAAGTTGTTACGGTTCGAGAGCGTTTATACTGCTCCAGGACAAACAAATTTATCTAGAGAGGGGGAACAAAAGTGTTACGGATTAGGGTTAGGGTTATTCGCTTTCAATAATTTCAATAAAGTACTTGTGTTGTCAAAAAGTAATTGCTTTCGCTTTGTCCTTTCAAGTTCCCTTTTTACGAAATTTGATCGATGTTTTTCGATCGATTTAGGCTGTTTCCAAGCCAATCATTTTCAAGGAATCACTTGTTATTCGGAAAATAGGCCACCGAAAAATCAACAAAAAATGTCAAGTATTATTTGGAATTTGACTAAAGGTTCAATCAAAGATCGTCAAAATCGGCTTTCTGTACGATCGTGGCTTGTCAAAAGTAGACAGTTTTTTTGGCGCACACAGTGACAATCAGAAAGGCAGATTAAAACCCATTACCGCAAATAGGTTTTTAAATGATAAATTCATGTTCTTACCCATAAGCATAAACATCGCCAGCCATCGATGCTGATTTGTCACAATGAATGGTTTGATCTTTGACTCTGAGACATCGCATTTGTTCAGGGCTATAGTAAAGTATCTGTCGATCTGGTATATAAGCATAACAAGACCTAGAAAATACAAAACAAGAGAGAGATAACTCAAATAGGGGGTATGGCATGGTATGCAAGTGCTTCAGTGAATCGAGGAGAAGAGGGACTCATAACCAAGATATTGTCTTTAAAACATGACGTCATAACCAGAGCATCGCCTTAAAAACGTACCCTATAACCAGGGCAAAGTTTTTCACAGAGATAGTTAACTGGAACAAAAACCTAAGCACAAGAGCTCTGTAATGAAGATTCGTTTGCTGTTCCATTACAGACCGTTGGTTGAATAAACAAGACACAAAATTTATATAATTTCTTTCATCAATTGTATCTAAAGACTTACCCATAACCATAGTAAAATCCCCATAAAGCAAGACTAATAAACCGGGCAAATTCACATAAAACAGGAACCATGACCAGCGCAATATATAAAAAAATTTACCATAATCCAAGGAGGCATGTATATGCTTTTCTCGATATAGTTGTTCCCCCCCCCCCCCCCCTCCCTCCGATAACAATTCTGAAACAACTGTGGAATCATTGTGGAAACATTAGAAAAGATATATTACAGCATGATCATACCAAAGATAACTTATGGCTTGCTAATATGGGGGACATCGTCAAAAAACCTTATGCAAAAGATTGAAATTCAGCATGTAAAAGCAACGAGAATAGTGAAGAAAATAGGCATTAAAGTAAATGATACTGATGTTCTACAAAGTGTAAACTGGAATAGAATCGATTATATTTATAAAAGAAAGGTTGCCACAGAGATGCATAAAATAGCAAAAGGAACAGAGGATCACATACTTAAGGACATGTATGAATCTAAAGTCAGGCAAAAANGAACTATTGTTTGGAACAGCTTAACAACAGATGTAAAGAATGCTAGCAGCAAAGAAGTCTTTAAAAAACTCCTGACCAAGGAACGTAACTGTATAGAGAAAATAACATTCGAGAAAGGAACAGTAACAATTAAAAACAAAGATATTGAAACCTATATATACTTTTAGGCACAGGGACTAGATTTAAAATTTTAATAGGATAAAATTATTAACTTATCATTAATATTACTTTTACTTTGCTTTTAACACTTTAATTTGCAGGTCCACATCAGCCAACTTGAGGTTGACACATTATTAACCTGCATTGCTAAATAAAGAATGTATGTATGTATGTATGTATGTATGTATGTATGTTCTTGGGAAACGGTAAAGGTAAAAATCAAGGAGCGCCGAAGGAATAATTTTTATCTTTAGCACTCCCTGGTGAATATTTTCAACAAAATATGGCCTTCAATCAAGCAAAGAAAGTTTCTGACAGTGCCAATCTCCAGGCACTTGGAGGATGATGTTTAACTTTATGGATATGTTTATATTAATTCAGACTTCTGTGCAGAGCAGAACATGTTTTAACTAAGATTTCCTTGGAAGTTTAAACCATGTTTGGTTCGAAAGCTTAAGAGGCTTTAGATAAGAATCTAACACCTTGATTCTCATTTCATACCAATTATGTAAGAACCAAAGTCAGGCTGATTTGGAAAATTATAGGTTCTTATTCGTTGGTTTTTACTTTAGTCACACTTTATGCTGCCATCATTCAGAGCTACTCCAGTAACTACTTTACGACGATTGTAATAAGTCTACATTGGCAGCGGAGTCAAATCAATGATGCAATTTGCAAGTATAGAGCATCAACTAGAAGATAAATAACAAAAATATTCATACTTGACAACGGGATTGTGCTTGTTGATATAATCAGTGACCCCAATTTTCACTTTCGATTCTAAGAAAATGTTTCTCGAGCAAAGTTTGCCAAGTTCTATTTTCTTTGCGTGTAAATATTCCATACCCTAGGAGAAAATAATTATCATGATAAGAATTGGAATGTGGCCAATGAGAAATCGAACGTTTTTGTGACAAGCTTTTCTTTCCTCGTATGTTTGATAGTCAGAAGTACTCGTCTGGGTGTTTTAACTTTCATATCATCCATGCAGTCGCCCTAGTTGATATGTTATTGACGAGACAAGGCGTTTTTGCCTTCAGCTAGTTGATATCTGAAATTCCTTGGGGAATTTATTGGTGATATTCGGGAAAGTGCCTCTTCATAACCTTCAAAAATAGCCCAAGGAATGTCCTGCATTTCATGATTTAGGCAGCTTTCTGCGGCAGGGTGTGAATTCAGCTTCATATTGATGAAAAGAGCACACTATATTATATGTTCTTTTAAGAATGAATTGGGACGCACAAGAAATTGGCCGAGGAAGAAGTTGTTTATTAGTGAATTGCATAGGGAAATTTTATCCTCCACCAAATTATAGCACATGTTCTTTTCATTGCTGTTATGCAGAAATATCGAAGAAATCCATTTCTGCAGTTTGAAAGGACCTTCCAGGGGAGAATATCAAGCAAATTACTCAACGAATGTGTCCGGAAGCTTGCGTTATGTTTACTGAAATTGCTAATAGGCCACAGAAAAGCTTTCTTCGTTGATATCATTGTTGCTACTCAAAATACTTCAATTGTTACCTGCGCAATTTGTGTGATAATACTCAGCTTGGAAGGAAGGTTGAACATGGTATTCTTTTCGTGGACATGCGTGTATAAACTGCATCCTTTTGAAATACTAAAACAGGAAGGGAGAAACTGCTATGTAACTTCTGCAATCTGGAGTATATTATTTACATTGAATTAATATTTAGATTTGAGTCAGATTACTATCACACTGTTTTCAAAACTTTTAATATAGCAGTTCGTTATACTTTTCGGTCTTCATCTTTGTCAGCAACTTAATTGTTGCTGCCTCATTTTAGCAAACGGTTTTGGAAGCCTTCTATCGTATAAAAGTTCCCTTTTTTTAATTTCCACTGCTGAAAAAATTGAACTGCCAGAATCAAGCAACCAATATGTGAAATTTCAGATCGCTCGTACTTGGTCTTCAACTGACGTTGTGAGATTTCGCTTTTAATTTGAGACGTCTTTCTATGAGCCAATAATTGCTCAATTTTTCAAAGCAATTCTCAAAAACAAGGTACTTAAATTTTATATAAAAACTTTCAAGAAAGTCTCCGTCCACAGAGAAATTTGATCCAAGTTTCAAGATAATAAAGTACCGGGTGCGCCAAAAAGAAGTTTACACTTTTGAAAATTCGTTATTCGGAATATACTTGATAAATTGGAGTGAATCAAAGTTTGGTTGATAGCCGGAAGGCTGAAGCAATTTTTTAGATTTTTCTATGTTTCTGAGCATTGGAAATACTGGTAAAATTGAATTTTCGAAAATTGCTTTGCTTCGAAATGTGTGAAGAACCGCCTAAAATTCTTTATCAAATCATAAAATCATTAGCTTTTCGGCTACCACTGTAATTTTGATTCGTTCCAATTTATGACATATCCTCCGCACAATGAAATTTCAAACGTATGAAGTTTTACTGTATTTGGTACTTAAGTTCTTATTCTTAAGATGACTTTCGTTGAAGAAAAAATTAAAATGACTTATTGCAGATGACCAATGATTTAGTGCTGTTACCTTGTAACAACAGCAAGATCTGGTGCCTCGATGCATGCTCCCATGAATAAAATCACGTTCTCATGACGAATTGAGTTAAGCAGCGAAACCTGCAAAGAAAAATCGTTTTAACGCACTTAACGTACACAACAGCCATTACTGTTTTTATCTGTTACAGAGTTGTTACGGTTCAAGAGCGTTTACACTGCTCCAGAACAAATTTGTCTATAGATAGAAAGAACAAACGTGTTGCGTATTAGCAGAAACAGTGTAAACCGGAGGCTCATCCAGAACTGTGTAAATGGGAGGCTGGTCAGACAGAGGTGGCGCCAGGGAGGGCTAGGAGGGCTAATTTTGGGATATTTTCGGAGGGAATTTGGCAAAATGACGTATGAAACGGCATATTTTAGTCATTTTAGCCCCCTGTCGGAAGTTCCAGCCCCTCTGTCGGAAGATTTCTGGTGCTACCCCTGTGGTCAGATGGGGATCAGATACACTTTTGTTACAGATCCAAAGTTGTACCGGTTCAGTGTAGTGTACACCGGGTCAGAGTCTACTTCGCCAGTTTTCCCAGCACGGATAAATTTTGGCATGGGCACCATTCATGTTGCGCTGCAAAGCTTGTAGTGTAAGACGGGCTTTATTCATTATGCTGGTATGCTGCCATAGCAAGTAATGCCGATGAAGCTCCGTTTCACACTTCATTCACACCGACACAGTCAAACCAGCTTTATCCAAACAAGGTCAGATTTCAACCAATCAAATGCATTCGAATTGTTAGATTGACCAATAGTGCAACATTCGATTACCTGGGCTAGTTTAAGCTAAGCTGGATTAACTTACAAGTGTCAATGTGGTATTGGAGAGCTCACCAGAGCTGTCAAACCCAAAGCCACACAAAATCGTTACGACTCTACCATAGGCTAACAATTACTGGAGAATCCCAACTGTGCTCAGGCAAACGATGACATTTGGTTTCGGATATTCTGCATGATTTTCGACATAGAAGCCAGAAAACCAGTGTTGTTTAGATAGAAAAAGCTCATATTCTCAATTTGATTCTTCAAGTAATAGTCTTTGCTTCTTGGCCTAACACCTCTTTACGTCACTGAAATGCAATGTCAGGCCCACATACNTACTCAAATCCTGCATTCTGATTGGGACGGAAAAAATCATTGCCGATTGAGATTTTTGACCACTTTTACAGCTCTAGGGAAATAAGGCCCTCACTGCAGCGACAACAACAACAGCAATTCAATTCAATTAGATGAGCGTAAGTTAAGGGCCTTATGCAGTGAGGCTAGTCTCGAACCCTATTCAGAAAAAAAACAACGATAACTTTGGTCAAATTGAATACCGAATGTTTCAGTTATACACAGGCAAGTTTTATTCGCCTTTCGACCTTGTCTCTCGTTGTTTTCGTTCCCATTGTTAGCTGATTTTGCCGGATTTTGCTGTGTAACAGTTGCAGAACAAAAGTGCGAGCATGCAAGGGTTTCATTTTGCGAGTTTGTGAATCGAGGTTTGCTGTTTTCAACCGTCGTATTCAAATGAACAGAAACGTTGTTTCAATATTATGACTGATAAAGTTACAAAACGTAGAGGGGCAAACACATACACCTGCATGCACCTATCGGAATAAGTTGGGAAGAAAATATCAGGCGAAGGCCTCAAAATACTTAAGCGATAGAAAAGATTTGCTGAAAGATCACTGTGTTTTGATTGAATATGGGCCTAGATTGTTGCACAATAAAAGCAGCCAACAATGAATGAAAATAACGTGAAATAAGACCAAACGGCGAACAAAACTTGCCTGTATTTAAGTTGAACCATTCCTAACTCACTTTGAGTAAATTTATCGTTGATTAACTCTCTGAAAAATGTTCCGAGACCCGAAGCAACTTACTGTTTATACTGAGAACGGGGGTGATGCTTTTGTTTTCCTTCACAAAATTTACCAGATTTGGACGCTCGATCCAAGCCTATTTTCTGGCAAGTAAAAAGGTCTATTGTCTATTGCAGACAAAATGATTCTGTGACAGATTAGTCAAGCTGCAAATGTAAAAACAATCAATTGAAGATAGCCTGAAACCTGAATGGCTAAATCACTCACTGTGCATGCAAAAGGGGGTTATTAAAGAAAGACACAAGTAGAAATATAAAGCTAAGCATTTGAATATATCCTTAATCTTTCGACGTAGACTCATTTTAAGTGCATAACGAATGGGGCATAGCAATGCTTATTGCATTTTAGATTTCGTTATGTTTGAAAGCACAGGTGGCATTGCATACCCCTACATGAACTGATTGTGTCATCAATATCGAATGTTGTTACATTAGGCCAAAACAACTAAAACAATATCTTTACTAGCAAACGCACATCACCAACATATTTTACCTCTCTCAGAAATTCTTCCTTCTTTGACTTCGTACTTCTGAAAACCATCACTTCTCCGTGCCATCTTCCTCTAAAGCATCAAAAGATAATCCATTAGTTAGTACTTGTTACCTCTAGTTTTGCAAGCTTTTTCAAGCTTTTGTTTTGATTAGAGCGGCATTGCCCCAATTGAGTACCCAAAGAATTTGGCTTTGTTGTGACCTCTTTGCGTAAATCCTAAGTAAAAGGAGTTTGGGCCTAGCCATAACAACAACAAAACCCGCGAAAATAATTTGCTGATGCCAGTGAGTTGACTTCTGTTCATTTTCTTTGATGTTGACGGATAAACATAATTATGGTGAATTTTTAAAGTTGGCCAACCTTGAATGGAATTGTAAGTCACTTTGAATTCTCCTTCAGTTTATATGGCAGTGATGGCAGTGTTTTTATTTTACTCGCTTAAAAAATTTGAGTTAAACCAGAAATAAAACAAAATGACGCGAAAGCTTGCTCCCCTCTCCAGGTTAGCTTCAGAAAGAAATCGACATGATCCCGCTTTCTTTTTGTGTTTCAGGGGGTTGTGATTAGGTAGCAGTCAGATTGTCACTTTTCGCCCTTTTTGAGCACCCTGTAGTACTTCGATTCTCTGCTAAGCTATCATATCACTCCATGAAAATCTCGTACGCCTTTCATAAAAATCCTTCATATTCACGAAAAATCCCTTAAAAGTTTCACAAAAATCCCTTTCTTTTAGAGTTCTCGTACCCTTTTTCGAAACAGAGATACACTCCTCGCTAGGTTGAATAAAGAAAGTGGAATGAAGGAGGGGTTGGTAATTGGTTACATTACAGATACGTTTGTGATTTTATTTAATGGGAATTGCTTCAAATTCAACGAGAAAGGATTGAATACTGTGAAAAAAATGGCATGATTCTCTATGAATGCTAATCGGAGAAATATGGTAGAAGTGGGGGTGCTCAAAAAGGGCGAATTTTGGAGAATTAGGCCTTTTGGACTCCTGCGTATTTAAGTGGCTGGCTTAGAAAAGAGAAAGCTCGGATAATTCTGACCTTAAACAGCAATCTTTCACAAAGGTGAAGGAACCTCTTCGCTCTAAGACAATTTTTTAATGACTTATTTAGAGAAAAAAAAACCATTTTCTTTTAAGGGTGCTCAATTGGGGTGAGGCCGCTCTAGTACCTCACGTTTTTTGAGTTACTGTCATGTTAAATTTCGGTAGTATGAAATATCATACAGACTCATAAAGGAAACTATCTTGTTTAATAGCAGTATACATGTTTTTTGTATTTTAATACTGATCTCGAGTACAGCTAATGTATCACAGTTTCAAAAAATGATTTTTAAGGATTTTAAGAGGGTTTGCTTGAAAACAAGAGGGTTTTACCAAAGGCCTGCGAGACTGTTTAGGAGTTATCTAGAGGTGGGAATACGAATACTGAAAATTCTTTAACTTTTTGATGATCCCAGACTCCGTTATAAGTTGGCAGTCTCAGAAAAGGAATATGAGACTTTACGTCACATGTTTTCACAATTCTTTGATCACATCACATACCTGACACAGCAGTCACATTCTAAGTTTAGAAAATTCTGTCAGCAAGTGTACTCGAGATATCAAATACCAGAAACACAAATTCTTAGAAAGACTTTGACTGACGTAAGTTCCTGTTGAAAAACTTTAATCCCTTGGGATACTTTCTGTGAACAAACTGCAAGTAAGCAGTTTGGCAAGTCTTTCATCACGTCCAGGTGAGAGTTGCCTAATACTAGAAACGTAAATACACCATTTCCCAGTTAGGAAAAAGGGACTGACATGACGAGAGCGTGGCCAATTCCGACAGCCTTAGTAACAAGTCGGAAATCTAGGGAATCCTCTCCTCTCCAGTATCAACTGATATCCGTGCGGCACAGTCATGTCGCTGTACAAACTTGAACATTTTCTTTTATTCAATTTTTTCCAAGAGTTATATGGCATGTTTTAGTGTGGTAAGTGTTTTCCCATCATTATTCGGTCGTTTTATGGCTATTGCTAAAAGGCCAAAGGCAATAACGGGGAATATCGCGGGGAATGTCAAGGAATACCGGGGAATACCGGGGAACGTCAAGGAATATAGGGGAATATTACTAAGGCTGTCGGAATTTTTCGTAATTGCGAAATGGTTTATTCCCAGAAATATTTTTGATTGGCGTGTATTCCTGTTGTAATACCTAACTCTCCCTGGGTATCTTCTGTGGAATACTGCAATCAAACAATTTGGACATTCTTTCAGCCAGTCTAGTCGAGAGCTGCCTAATACGAGAAACGCAAATTCTTAGAAACACTGATTGGCGTGTATTCCTGTTGCAATACCCCTAGCTTCATTCGAGTAAATAGTCGTCAGCAGTCAACCTAAAGATTCAGCATCATGGAAATTGAAAATGAGAGAATTTCTAAAGCTGTCGTTGAGACGGAGAAGGAGAGACCACCAAACCAACCAGA
>REGM01000071.1:852944-868495 GCA_004194415.1 Aurelia aurita | reverse complement strand
TTTGTTATTTCTCATCATTGGCATAACAAAAGGCACAGTAAACAGGCTGATATTCTTGGGCTATATTGGTGCAATTTTTGTTTCAAGTCAAATGTGGCTAGGCCATATATTTGCAGTCATTTATTTCAAGAAAAGAGATTTTGAAGATAACTTGTTTGCTACAGAGCTTGATGATTCTTTGAGAAAGGTTTTGTTGAAAATTGTGAGAAAGGCAAGCATTTTGATGTGTGTATTGTTCTTTGGGTTTGGCACATTTTTCGTCACTTTTGGTGTCACTTCAGAAATGGTGTTTGCTGTTCATTCGACAGTTTGGAAAGCTCCCAACCTCAATGAAACCCAAAAGTATCCAGCAAAAGATATTATTGACATTCAGACTTTTGTGTCCGCTAGAAAGCATATGGATGTTATTGGATATCTGCTTAATTTGTATTCAGTGCCGATTTCGCTTTGCCTGACATTTATCGCCTATCTTCTCTATCATACAAGTCGTGTACGACTCGAACAGATGAGAAGAGATTTTCTCAAATGGCATCAGAGCATGGAGGATGCAATCTTTCATCATGATCAAAATTATTCAAGAAAAATCCGCTCGTCATGCTCAGCCTTGCAGTTGTTGTTGTTGTTGTTGTTGTTGTTTGTCAGTCATAATATCATGTATGCAGTATCGATTCCTGTTTTCAGTTTCATCTGTGCTGACATCGCGACATTGAAACAATACAAGTCACTGCCTCTCCCATTGTTCATACTTCTGAGCATTTTTATCAGTTGGATGATCACTCTATATTTTGCTGAGTGCATTAGATCGAGCGAACTTAAATTCTTAGATGATATAAACAGATATTGCCAAGGATTCAGAGATGCTAAATTTCTCGAAGTTTCAGAGTGTGAAGATCAGAACTGGGTGTTTAGCTCGAGAGGTGAAGTGTACAAATTGGTAACTTATCTTAGAGAGAGAAAGTCTGGGTTCTTAACTGGGGGATACAGCGTTCAGTTGTATATCTCCATGGCATCGTCCTATTTCAGTTTGGTTGTTCTGATTGCAAAACTACTGATTTAAGACTTATAACTCTGAATCTAAGGTGAATGGATTGGCAATATATCTTAGCGAGAAAAATTCATCTTAACTGTATTAAACACAGCAGGTACAAAACTATTGGGCTTTTCTGCCCTTTTGGGAGCTGTCGTTAAGTCTGACTGGCACCAGAGTGGAAGCGAACTCGCATATAATTTCTGTGATTTTTTACCTCTCTCCTAACTGGAAAGGAGCTGCTAGAGGCGCACTCCTCCTTGCTCCTAACAAGTCACATTTCTTCTTGTAATAAGTTGCGTAATGAAATTTTCAGAAAATTCTGAAAATTTTTCGGTAAATTATCAACTTAAATTTTACCTATAAACGGGTCCTTTCATACTTCTTGCTACCATATCTTCTAGCATGATATCTTCGAATGGAATATGCCACTCAGAGAGAGATGAAGACTAACAATGATAGAGAAACCTTTCATTTGTAAATAATTTTGTAGGAATATTGCCTGATATCTTTAGAATTGCATTAATATACAGTAACATTTACTAGATATCCACATCGGACCAACCAGGGCAGATTTTCCAACAAAAGCATCAGTTGCTTTTGATTGACAAAGTGAATAGTGATGGCAGACAAAGGGAATTTTCTCGAACAACCAATCAAAACAAGCGAAGCCCGTATAAAATTCCTCAAAGCTTGTATGGCTAACTGACTTACTGTGCACGATAAAAGGGGTTTTTAAGAGAAGAAATGACAATGAGTATATATCGTAAGAAAAAGGATAGATCAAAAAATAGTTCGCTTAAATTGTATCTATCTAATCCACCAGAAGCTGATCAATAAACATTACAAATCACGTATATCTTTGTTGTNCCAAATCTGTATACTTTTTTTTGGGACACCCGGTAGTTAACCACTTATGTATCAGGGCTGCTTTTGCAGTCTTCTTTGTTTACATTACATCTGTGCCTTGATTACTCAAAGTTGAAATTTTATTGTCTGCGATCGCTAATCGCTTTGGCATTGCCTTTCAATCAAAGACGACTGATGCTATTGTTGAAAAGTCCGCCTTTGTTCATTGGACATTACTCCAAACCTCGCTCACTTCTTTGGTTTCTCTGTCTCCTACTTCGAAATTCTGTCAACTTTTACTAAGAGTATGGGACTTGGACAAGTCTACAGTACTTTTCACCTCTCTTAGCACTTCCGTTGACTGTTGCATATAGATGCTTTCATGGACAAATCTATCCCTAAGAAATGGATTAAGAATTGTTAGCTCTCTGATAAAATTCCTGTTAAAGATTGGTACTGAGGCAAAATTAGAATCTAAAAACTTCTAGACAGACCCCCATCAGACCAAAGGTCAAATATCCTTAGGGGGTATGCATTCTGAGCACATCAAACGCTTGGTAACAACTTAATGACATGATAAATGTTATCATGGACTTACCCTTGAAAAAGTGTTGTTCCTACTTGATGCAAAGGTCTGTCGTGAATGTGATCGTGATCTGATAGAGAAGTCACAAATTACATAACTTGTTTATATAAAAACCTAACGTATTCCCGAAAAGGCAGACTGAAAATAGCGTTACTGGCCTTAACAAATTCATATTTTGTATAAAACCATCGTTAAACAGAGGCAACATTTAGAACATTCTTAGGAAGAAAATCAGGGATCAATTAATCAGGAATTCCAGCAACCTTTCCCTCCAAATCTGATATATATCAATGTTATCTCATTCAAAAGCTCATTTCGAAGACCCCTTTACACCTTTACACGAGAGAAAAAGTACGGATCCAAATGGGTCCATACCATTTCGGTATGATACACAAAATTTTGGTCCCGTTTATGCGGGAAAGGATCCAAAGTTGTTTGTGAAATACAACGAAAGATCAAATTTAACAACGAAGAAAGCACAAGGAATAACATTTGAAGAACAAGAATTTCGAAGAGGTGCTTATAATTTATCCTTGGATAAGCACTTTACATTGAAGTGCTCTTCTCATATATTCGTATGGGTAGAATTTTAATGAACAATTTAAAGTACCTTGGTTCACTGCAGTTCAGTTCAAATGGATTGTAGATGTAACTACCATGTCTGCTCTGCAAATCTGTAATTTGAATTCATATTTAAATAACTGCACCACTTTAAACCATGCCATAAAGAAGGGCAGATCTTTAAAGAGCGATTAGTGATTGGAAACACAGTGATTTCTACGATCAACTAAGCAAGTCACGAATATAATCAAAGCAGGCTGCAACTAGATAGACTGGAACTAACCGACTAATACCCCCATTCACACTGACACAGCTAAACCAGCTTTATCAAACCCAGGTTTAATTTCAACCAATCAAATGAATTCAGTTTGTTGGAATGACCAATTAGAATGCAACATTTGATCACCTGGTTTAGTTTAAGCCTGTTTAGCATGCCAGTGTGAATGGGGTATAACTCACTCTACGAGCTGCTCCTTGAAAAGGGTTAATAAAGATAATACAGAGGTACGTAAGCAAGGCATAGGCTTTTACATTCAAGGGTTGTCTACTCAGCCGTTGAAATCTCTTTGTCTGCTTTCGCTAATTGCTTTGAAATTAAGTGGCAATTAAAATCAACGGATGCTGTAGTTGCAAAATCTGCAATAGTTGAGAGCGCATCAAAACATCACACATATACCACCAGAATTCTATTTATCTGGCTCAAAAGCTAAGCATTTTAAAGCAAAGCAGAATTGTTTGAATTAATAACAAAGTTTTGTCAAGATCCACTGTTCAGTTTCTGTCATAATAAAGTTGCGGCAGCAGATGATTTGGTTATTCTTTGTTCTTTTGGTATGAATATACTCTTGTCTTCTCTAAATAGCCCCTCAGGCCATTTGAATTAGCCTCGTATGTTTTCGGCTATAATTTACTGTTTTCTTTGTTTACATTTGCGAATTTACCAATCGAGCGTAGAAATCACTGCAATCTCTAATCGCTTTGTAATGGCATGTCAGCCAAGAGCAATGGATGCTTCTGTTACAAAATCTGCTCTGTCCATGCCATATTGATTAGTCTTGCAACATTTGGTTCAGGGTTTCGGCCTTAACTAAGGTTTGTGTAGCCTGGCTCACGTCTTTCAAATATAATCAGGAAATCGTTGAGCTACTAGCTACAGCCAAATGCTCTACCGTATTTTCCACCTGTCCTCGAGTCATTGTTCGTTATTTATGTAAGCAGGAATATCAAAGCTGCTAAGGGACTTAAGCCTTAAGTTTATTTGAAATATTGATACAGTGAAAAGGGAGCAGAAGCTCTAGTTTTTAAAAGTAGATCGATAATTCTGAGAGGTTAATATACATTGGGTGAATTATTTTTATAGCAGTTTCCTTTCACAATTTTTGCAGAAACTTTTTTTTTATTCATTAAAAACAAACAAACTATTAAAAAAAAATAATAATNCCTGTCCTCGAGTCATTGTTCGTTGTTTATGTAAGCAGGAATATCAAAGCTGCTAAGGGACTTATTAAGTTTATTTGAAATATTGATACAGTGAAAAGGGAGCAGAAGCTCTAGTTTTTAAAAGTAGATCGATAATTCTGAGAGGTTAATATACATTGGGTGAATTATTTTTATAGCAGTTTCCTTTCACAATTTTTGCGGAAACTTTTTTTTTTATTCATTAAAAACAAACAAACTATTAAAAACAAAAAAAAAAGAATAATAAATTACTTGCCATCCATAGTGGGAAAGGACTTATTGTCAGCGAGTTCCCACTATGTATGACACTTACAATTCAATATAAACTATTCCAACCAGAGTTGTAAGAGAGTGACAGCCCGAAAGCAAACAACTAGCCGTTGAATTCAGCGCTTTTAGGTTGAACGAACAACATCAACAACCCAAAGTGGAAATTTTGAAAGTTTGGGGGGGGGAGGTTGGGTGTACTCTAATTCCTTTCAATTACCTTGCCACTGGAGCAACCATGTTCTAAAAACTGGAGAAAAAAGGGTTTCACGATCTGTAGCATGCTCAAATTTGGTATTTCCTGAAAGGAGAAACAGTCAATTTTGTTTATGAGACCAAGCACACACGTAGAAAATTACCTTGTTCGTAAGATTTTGCAAACAATCTGAGGTTTCTGCTATCAGATTCAAACCCCCTCCGGATGCATTTGCAGCTTGAAGTGCCTGAAAATGATCCACTTTCAAAGGGTAGAAGATTGTTTTTCATATCAATTTGGAAATCTTCTCCTATCACACCAGTTAATGAATTGCTTGAAGAAACGCATGAGGCTTCTTTTGCTGCCAACTGAGGATCTCCATTTACTTCATGAACTTCATCAAAACTGGTACTATTTGGTGCCATGCAACACTGGACCAGAAGTAAGCTCTTTGGTATCCTTTTCATTCTTGTACCAAATGTTCCTTTGTTCTTTTCTTTTGGGACATTTTCGTCCTGTCGCTCTCCATCTGTAGCCAAAGTTTCTTGTCTCTTGAAGTTTTTTCTCCCAAGCTTGATATTTCTTTTTCTTACACCGTTTTTAGCAGGTGTGCCAACATTTGTGGTCCCTTCTTTAACCGAGGGTTGATTTCCTAACAATTTCTCTTTGTCATCTAAGAGAATACGTATTTCTGGCTGGAATGAATTTCTTCTCTGATCTGCCATCTGAGTTCTTGGCCTAGGAGAGATATTGCTACAAGTATTACCCAAGATGCAGTAATTGTATATAGAGGGTCCTGAAGGGGCGTCTTCGATCCCATTTTCCTAGGTATATTTGGTGGGCAATCCCAGTTATTTTTTTAATATACAGGCTGTGATCAAATTCCATTCCTAGCCTATTGTTTTGCTGTTGTTATTCCAAGTCACAGTTCATATAATCCTAGTCTAAGTGCAAAAATGCCATTCCCATAGAGTATCGTTTTAGGCAACTTTAAAGTCCCATTTTGCCCCTTCAGGACCCTTATTATTGACTGCTGAGGCACTGTGCCAACATTTTGAAAGCTATACCAACTTTAGCCAAATTTTTTAATTTGTGATTCGCATCGTCTTCGAAACGTTAGGTCTACCGGGTTTCCCAAATGGTGTATCGGCGTTTGCCAAATGCACCATCATGAGTTACGAACCGATTTGAATCAATAATTTTGTAGCAGAAAACCTAACTTAAATGAAAAAAATCATTTCACTAAAATCAGTCATACCACTACAGATTTATGTGCTATTTTGCTTCGGAGCTATTTTTGAAGATATCTCAAAGAGAACTAAAAATGTCGATAACGTTTTTCCACAGTTTCAGTTACAAAAAATGAAAGCGAGCATTCTCATCCTCCAAGGAGCAAAACTTAATGACAAATATGTGCTTCTTACATTTTGATGTACATGGGTTGCCTATTTAAGTTCCTTATCAAATCTGAAAATGGGACGAAATTTGATAGTAATTTTTATATTTTCTCAAGACTTTTTGAAAATAGCTTCCAAGGAAAATTGTCGAGGACTCCAGAGCGATAAGACCGATTTTTTAGTGTGATAATTTCTACAGCTAAGTGAGCCTTTTTGCATTAAAATGATAGGTGATTCATTAAAATCTGTGCATAACTCATGATTACAAACGCCGATCCCTCATTTTGGGACACCCAGTAGATAGGTATAATTTACAGAATACCAAAAGGGGAAACTGACTCTTTTGCTCTGCAGAGAAAGCAGACAGTGGTGATAATTCCATCTTGAACATTTCTCAATCCAGAACTTGGAGGGGGTATTTGACCTAGTTGTGGATCGAGATGTGCCGCCCAGGAAATTAGATACCAACCCATATTTATACTAAATCTTTAGAAAGTATATTCCCATATTTATACCAAATTTCCGAAAATTTATCCTCATGCTTACCACATTCCAGAAAATGTTTACCCATATGTATACCAATATCTCGAAAATTAACACTTAAACAGTTGTTTATACCATTTTCAAAAAGGAATAATGTTTATAACAAATCTCGAAAAAGTATACCCTCTTCGGTAGCAGATCCTCTCAAAGAGGGTTCCTCACCCAAATCATATTACATATCCCCCGGGTCCAGAAAAACAACAATATATCATCTAACTATGATAAGTCGCAAGTAAGAAGATTGATTGTCCTGGAATAAGCAAAACGTATATTAATATTTAACTATCTTGCAGCTTTTAGCGTTGAAAGCTGTCTGGAATTCTTTCTACCTGGTGTCTACAAAAAGTTCGAAAAACCTCAAAATTTATTTTTGGCTCATTTTTCTAGGAAGAAAAGCAGCTATGCTCAAACGAAGAAACGACCATGCAACAGTCCTCGTTTTGCCGCATGTTATTTAAAAGGCATTATCATTCCTGGCTTCAATCACTATGTTTTCAATTTTGTGTTGGTATCCTAACGTTACATTATTCGCTCCACTACTTTCTAACTTTAGATCAGTCGTGCAATTGAAAAGATTACCTCGATGATCCTTCGTGTCATTTTAGTGCATTTGCCAAACTCTGCTAGCCTCCAGCACGTTTAATAAAAACAATTTTGCTACTTCGAAGCATTCCGTAAGAAGCCTATATCTAAAAATGATTTGGCCTTTCCTGTAATAGGAAAGCAAGAAGAGGAAGTTTTCAGATGGTTTCTCTAATCAAATTTTATTAATTTTCCAAATTCGTGATAATTTTTGGCACACCATAGGTGCTGTATTTTTAGTTGCTGCGTTGTAAGCGATATGCAACAGCTCGACCCAACCCAATCTGCAACCCCAAACCAAACTATTGAAATACTCAATGATATTAGGATTTCTTCGATGTTTTCTTCATCGATGATTTCTTTGTCCAAAATGATGTATAGACGTTTGCCAAAATGTACTATCGTAAATTACGCATCGATTTGAATAAAATACCAATCCTTTGGGAGCAGAACGCCTGATGTAGATGTAGAGATTAATGTCACTAAAATCCATCACACCATTCTAAAATTACGGGGTTGCTTTGCTTAAGAGTTATTTTAGAACACACTTCAAAGAGATCGAGATCATAATAACGTTTTCCTAAAGTTGTAGCTTCAACCAATAAAACCGAAGGGAAACCTAATGGCAGATATGAGTTTGTTTACATGTAAATGTACCGTAGATCTACATCTACACCAATACTTTGCCAGGCCAATTGGCATTACTGCAAAGGGGTCATTGACCCAAAAGTAAAATAGAAATAAAATCTTAAGATTCCTAATTACAAAAGTCTCTATAATACATAATCTAATTACTAATTATTAAAATCTAACTTGAAAGAATCCCTGATTGTTCTCGCGAAAAAGCTATTTCTATAGGATTCAGTCCTACATTGCATATGTACAAAGTTAGAGAAGTCGGAATTGTTTTGTCTTGTATTCCTCGTCTTTTTCATAATAATGTCAAACGCGCTTGCTCTCTCCTCTCCTTGAGCGAAGGCAAGTTAATGAAGATAGGTTGCGTATTTAAGTTACTTAGAAGATGAAGGATGCAATGATGCAATTCCCGTCTTTCTAAACCTGAAAACAGGATAGAATTTGATGGCATACTGTTCACTCAACTCATGGACAATTCTCAGTCCACAGCATCTGGAAACTGTGCGCAAAACAAGGAGCTTTGAATGAATAGTCTAGGCTATAGGGTAGGGTGGGGTAATGTGGGTCTACGGGGTAAAGTGGGTCTATTGAGCTTTTTGCTCAAAATATCCTTCCTCGTCAAATCGAAGATAAGTTAGCTATTTTTCTTGTAATGTCTACATAATAAGCTGCCTTTTCATATGAAACATTCGTCTTAGATGTATCTCCGTTCGTTTTATAAAATAATTTTACTGAACGGCCTACTGTGGAAGAATTTCAAAGCCTAGAAAAACTTTCCCCTGCCACTGTTATTTTGCTTTTCTGGTCCATTAAATGAACATGAGGTGAAAGTTTGGTCTTTTGCAAACGAAATAACGTTTATTTCAAAGTCATTGAAGCGATAGTTCTTTTGCTGTATATTTTTTTACAAAGTGGGGTAATGTGGGTCTACTGAGAATTCAGTCATAACTCAAATTCAACGAAGCCTTGAATTGCTTAAAATTTCGCACCTATATTCATCCTGCCACGTTGTTTTGTGTCTAAAATGTGAAAAAAGGCTTTGCTTTACGGCAGTTGCTGTCTTGTAACCAGTAAATCGGTGCAAACAAACTGCAAAAATTTTTATTTGATCATTACTATCAAATTCGATCACGGCCTTCCAAGTCAAAACGATTGTGGATCAGCGCACGAGGACTGCAGGTTTATTTTCGTCGCGAGTAAGGGATTGCTTGCAATAAAAGGCAAATGTTAGCACTTTCTCGAACAGAAAATAGTTGGGGAATATGATTTCGTTCATTTTTCAAATCTTTTATCTTTTAATATTCTCTTATTATACGAGTTTTGAAGATAGACCCACTTTTCCCGCTCGTCGGGAAAAGTGGGCCTATTTTAGTTGCCTAAAAAGATAATTTGTTTAAAATATGTAACTGCTTCTATCAGAGCTGAGATTTTTTGGGAAGACACAAGAAGCACTGAATGTCAATTAAACGAAAAGTTTGAAAGTATTTGTACTTTACTGTCGTTTTACCAGCTATGTATTTTGAGATTTTGCTCAATTTAGACCCACATTACCCCACCCTACCCTAATGCAGGAATTAGACTCACGCAAAATTGGTTACTCACGCAAAATGTGCCACTCACGCACCAAAAAAGTTAGACCCACGCAAAAACGGTTACCCACGCAAAAAAATTCACCCACGCAATATTACTCACGCAAAATTACCTTCAAAAAGTACCCACGACCCACGCAAATTAACCCACGACCCACAACTCACGACACACCAAACACGCAAATTTTCCGACCCACGCAACCCACACAACCCACGCAATTTAGCACACTCCTACCGTGCGAGGCAGGAAAAAGTACACGCATTTGAAAATTCATAACATCAAGAGTACTTCATGGATTTGAATGAATCGAATTTTGCTTGATAGCCCCGAGATTAAAGTATTTTTGTGATTTTTCTCGCGTTTTATGAGTACTGATAATCTAGGTAAATTCGACTTGACAAAAACATCTTGGTTGCGAAATGTCTGAAAAGGGCCTAAAACCTTCAATCAAATCGTAATTAATTTCCTCACACAGAACAATAAAGAACGCACAATTTTTCACGAGTAAGAGATCTTGTCTACACATTTATTGCCATGGGATTAAAAAACTTCAGTATTTGTTTAAAAATCTATCTCCTATAACTCTTGAGAGAGATGAAATGCCCTTCTGTATTGTTCTGAGTGAGGAAATTCCTTACGATTTGATCGAGTGTTTTAGGCCATTTTCGGGCATTTCGCGACCAACAAATTTTTGTCAAATCGAATTTGCCTATATTTTTAGTGCTCATAAAAACGCGAGAAAAAAAAAAGTTCATTATCTGGGCTATCAAGCAGAATTCGATTCGTTTGAATCCATACAGTTCTCTTGATGCTTGATGCTATGAATATTCAAAAATGAGGACTTTTTTCTGGCTCACCCGTCACATGATTTAACTTCTTGGTGAAAAATTAAAAAATTCATATAATTAATTGTTGTTACTCACTCCGATTTCTTCAATTATTTTTCTTGTGAACTCCCATCATTATGTACTGCTAAATCTTCGGTCGTTCACTGTAAATTGGATTCTATTCGACTTAAAGAATGCTTGGAAAGCCTCTAGTCACGAAAATGAATTCATCTGTACATGATCTAATTTCTTGGTGAAAAGAAACTAAAAAATCCATATAATTAATTTTTGTTACTCACTCCGATTTCTTCAATTATTTTTCTTGTGAACTCCCATCATTATGTACTGCTAAATCGTCGGTCGTTCACTGTAAGTTGATTCTATTCGATTTAAAGAATGCTTGGAAAGCCACAAGTCACAAAAATGAAATTTAGATGTACAATGATCGAATTTCTTGGTGATAAAACTAAGAAATGGATATAGAATTAATTGTTGTTATTCACTCAAATTTCTTCAATTATTTGTCCTGTGAACTGGAAATCAAATCTATTGCTCAATCTATCTTTGGTCTTTGACTGTAAGTGAGCAATCATTATGAAAGAACTTCGATAGCATCCACCTGTGAGCAGGTGGAACCGAATCGGCTTCAGCCACATAATAAGATAAACACGGGGGTATTTCAAAAATCTTAGTCTTTAAGTAACATCAGAGATGGCCTAGAACTTGCCGTATGCAGAAAGGGCAAATTGTGTAACAATAGCATCTGGTGCTTTCGATCGACACTATAAGATTTTGCAGCAATTGCACCTGTTATGTTGTTTTTATTGACACGCTATTTCAAAATGATTAGTGATCAAAGACAAAGGGAATTCTCTCAAACTGCAAGTCAATCCAAAGTGAACGATACTGCAAAAGATGGCCCACATCAGTATGGCTGACTTTTGCATTGTGCATGTGTAAAGGCATTGCTAAGAGAAGACACGAGCATCTTGCGAAAAATACCTGCATTAGGTATTTTCTTTATCTTACTCAGAAGCTGAATGCTAGACAGTGCCAGTCTCGTATATATTTCGGATGCAATTCAAACTTGTAATGCTCACCTTCTGTGAGTTGATAAATATACTGCCCTAGGCAAATATTTAGATTCATTCTTCTTCTTTCGAAAGATGCTTGAGTCTTCTCTTAATAATGCCCTTTCGCATGCACAATTCAAAAGTTAGCCATACTGGTTTTGGGGCATCTTTTGTAGCTTGTTTGTTTTGGTTTGTTGCTTGAGAGAATTCTATTTGTCTGTGATCCATATTCCACATAGGTTGACCTGATGGCCGAGTCACAGGCCTCGCAGGACATTTGTATGGTGTCGATCTTGCACGCTCGAAGGATTATTTTTCTCTTTTGGAAACTGATATTTGGCAGATACTGGATAGGAAATGCTGTTTTATCCTATCATCTTACTACCTCGGTAGCATGGGAATTCATATGTTACAGAATTGTTTGTGTGGCAGGTTAAATCTTACTAAGAAGTAAAAGCGCTCGTTTTACGCGCGCTTCAAAAAAATCTGGACAAGGAGCATCCCCGCTTGCACCCCGGGCGGGTACACGACTTGTGAATGGACGGGGTGTGCCGCCCTGTTTTCAGAAAGCCACGCAGTTTTATGATGAATTTTGGTGGAAAACTACCCATTTTTAGCAATTTTTTGACGATTTCAGCCAAACCGACCCATGTTTATGGATAATCTGCCGAAAAATGACCCTTGTTTAGAGAATTTTGGGCCAAAAACCCACCCATATGGGCGGCACATACCCGTACCAGCAACATCTTATGTATCCCCCCCGGGGGGTATGCAGGGGGGTATGCACCCAAGCAAATAAACTCAAGCAGCATATTCTAGTGCCGCTAGAAGTGGGGATGGCTCAGTGGTAGCGAGCTTGACTACCAATCTAAAGGTTGGTGGTTCGAGTCCCTGCCCTGTGGAACCTGCTACGTAGAGTGAGGAGAGTCACTAACACCAACTCTCTGTAATTCCAGGCTGAAGGAATCATGTGGTGTGGCCATATCGAAAGAAAAGACGGGGACACTGTTTTGATAGGCTCAGCTTCTCAGTGTCCTAAAACCACCTGCTGATGCTTCGTAAAAATAATGAAAAATACTAGTTTAAAGGTGACAATCTCGTATCACATATCGAGTACAAATATGTTGTAATTTTATTCTGCAGTAGTTATTAATAAGGCTAGGGTTTCGTTGATTCTAAGAAGTGAATTCATCATAGTTGATTGGTCTGCATCGATACAATTGGATGATAGGATCCCGAAGGGGGGGGGGGGAGGCACTTAACTGTTTTTTGTGCCAGGTATATGCCGCTGAACAGGGTATCAATTTCAGCTGCCAGCTGCTCCGCCTCATTTCAGTAAGATATTTCCAGACCAGAAGAGGTGGTCATGGGACAGTGGTCCTAGATCAGCCATTACGTCTTTTTTCCGACAAATTTGGGACAATTGGTTCGAAGGCAACGTATTGGTCCGAACATTTGTCGGCATGAAATAAAACCCTGACTATTTTTCGGTGAAAGTTTGAAATGAGAGTGTGAAGTTTCGCTGAGTAAGAGAAAAGCTGACCTGAGCTGACCAAGGATTTCATTGCTTATTCCACCAGAAATGCGAATCAAATCTTCATTGTTGATCTGAAACCCAATACATGTAAATAAGCTACGCCTTAGAAGTTTATGGAGTGGCAAAAGAAAGTCACTTAAAGCATTAAAGCGACTCCAAGTACTACAAAATAGAATGCTTTAAATCTTACAGTTCAAAAATTATAGATATACTCTACAAATATTCTACATAAATCCTATGGAATTTTAAAAGTCAAAGATCTCTATGAAGCAAAAATTCTCAAATTTATGCATAAAGTGTATCATAATTCAGAAAAACTTCCAACTGCATTTCAAAACTATTTTGAAACCAACGAGGGCAAATATAAGTACGAAACAAGACAAAGAAAAGACTATAAACTATGCAGAACACGTAAACATTGGGGTGACCAAATGCTTACAAACAAAGGTGCAAGCCTTCCAGAAAACATAAAACATATCAATAACGCAAAAATATTTTGTGCTAAAATAAAAAATCTTAACCTCCTTCAATACCAGTAAAAAGGAAACATAAAAAATAATTAGGAAAATACAAAATAAATTAAACTTCAACACTATTTAGGACCAATCATTTAAGCTTTTCACAGTTAGCTACTACTCTTCTTCATGTTACGTTTTGTATATATTTCCCATGTTTTTTTGTTCTCAAAGCGGCTCAGACTAGATAAGCTTTGCTTTTTCTGAGTCGTGTAAGTTATACGTTGTATTTAGTATTTCTTATAAACAAAGTTTGAATTGAATTGAATTGATACTTTATACCAAAAGAAGAAGTCAATAAGAAACCCAGATAACTAAAGTTTCTAGTAGTTTCTAAAATGTTGTCCTTGAAAAGCAGTCGTTCGCTTTGAAAAGTCCTCTGCCTCCTTTATTGAAAATCATGCATTTTGTCTTGCCAACGTTCACTTTCAAGTTGTTTGATTCGCAATACTCATGAAGCCTTGCTAATGAATGTTGTAAGCCCTCCTTCGTTTCAGATATAATGACAATGTCATCAGCCAAAAAAGGGATCATATTGTCCTATCGTTTAGTTTGGCAGACTGTCCCTCTCCTGAACCAAACACCAGAAACCCTTATCCTGATATCTGGTGTTTGGTTGGGTGGCCTGCTTCTTTGGCTTGGTGCTCCCTCCGGTCGGCGATGGGGGTCGGCGATTTTTTCCGGTGGCTCTCGGGGTGGCTCGTTTGCTGGTTTGCTCCGCTCTGTCCTGTGGCGCCATTAGTGGCGCTTTGGGGTGGAACTGACGCGGCTGGCGGGCGGCCAGTCCTATTTGCTGTCGGGTGCGGCTGCTGGCTCTTGTCGTTGTCGGGGTGGCGGGCCGGGCTGGTGGGGCGTTGCTGTCCGTCCGTGTGCTGGATGTCTTGCCTGCTCAACCCCAACCGTCTTGCACTTGTGTCAACGATTACTTTTTATGTCTTCTTTTTCAACTATCGAAATGGTTTATCACAGGGCGTTTTGTTGTGGGTGCCCTTATTCATCCTTCTCACATAAAACAATATTTCTTTTCCTTGATACCAGATAGAATTAGAGTATATTTATTTAGTTTAGTTCATTTTCGAATTTGATTAGTTTCTTTTTACTTGTAATTAGAAGCTAGATTCATTTATTCGAAATAAAAGAAGTTGACAACAAACAACCTGAAATTGTGCTGATAACAATAACAATAACAATAACAGTAACAATAGCAATAACAATTCAATAAATAACAATAAATAACCATTCAATTCAATGGAGCTAACTTAGACTCATATCACCAGTCTAGATTAGGCTATGTCACATGTTAGCCTCACTGCATAAGGCCCTTAACTTACGCTCATCTAATTGAATTGAATTGCTGTTGTTGTTGTCGCTGCAGTGAGGGCCTTATTTCCCTAGAGCTGTAAAAGTGGTCAAAAATCTCAATCGGCAATGATTTTTTCCGTCCCAATCAGAATGCAGGATTTGAGTAACCGCACTCTCATTGGCTAGTCCTTCTTTGAATTCGACTTCCCGCCAAAAGCCAACAAAGACCGTCGAGTGCCGCGTTCGATTGATCTGCTGAAACGGCTGAAGCAAACAAAAATCTCGAAAGATGCGAGCGTCTTTACAAGATCTTTTGCATCTCCAAACGAACAGAAAATGGCTTAGAGGAAGAAAGTTTTTGCAATCATGGCTAGAAGAAACATTCATCTAAGTACTGGTAGCTCATTTTATGGTGCAGCAGTTCAGGAAAACTGCTTTTTGTGGCGTTTTGGGCTCGGTGGTTTTGAGAAAAAAATAGCAGGTGATTTAGCCTCTTACTGATTCAGCATGGCCCAAATCCGTTTCTGGAAGCGTAGGGAAATGAGTCGTAGTTGTAGCGTTATCAGTTCAGTCAAAGAGCGAAACTACGACATGTATTGAGTCTA
>REGM01000071.1:782729-852181 GCA_004194415.1 Aurelia aurita | reverse complement strand
CATGGTAATCCACTCAATATTTAAATACTGTTTTACAGGGAGCCATGCTAAAATAAATAATTTGATAATAACTAAATATATAATATAGACCTATTTACAATATACATCGATTAAAAAAGAAAGAAAAGCGAGTTGATTCATAATTGGGCTTTAAATTTACTTTGAAAAGTGTAGAGGGAGGATGACACTTTGACACCACTATCTAGGGCATTCCAGAGCTTGGCCCCTCTGTAGGCAAAGATTTCTGACCAGTTGAAGTTTTCAGTAGAGGTACCCTAAGGATTGTTTTAGAGTTCCTCAGCTGACGGTCAGTAGCTTCAGATACCTTTTGAAAGATGCTTCCCAAGTAATCAGGGGCAAGGGCATTCTGAGATTTAAATACCATCTTACAAGTCTCAAAATCGATCAGTTCTCGAATAGTGAGCCAGCTGAGATTCTTGATTAATGGCGGAGCCGACGTGTCATAGGGGCTATTTGCGACTATCCTGGCGTCTCGATTTTGAAATCATTGAATTGAAATCAATGTATTATTGAATACAAAAACACAAAAACTGAAAATCTTCGTTGTTGTTTTCCTATATAATATTTAGACGCCCGATCCAAAATTCTGATTTTTTCATTTTTAGAAGACGGTCGGTCGGTCGGACGACACTAACCAAACATTTTTGAGATGATCGCCTAATCGATCCGTAGTTTCTTTATGCGGGTTTTTCAGGTAGTCTAGTATGTAGTACAATGCCATGCCAGATAAGATAGTCTAAGCACAGGAGGCCCAATGTATTATACCTACAGAGCTTACGGAGAAAGAAAAATCAGGCCGACTACATGAGCTTTAGCCGCTGAATTTGTTGAGTTTTAATAAAACATTCAAGCAGAAAGTTATCTAAGAATGTTGCCTGATAAATTAGCAACATTTTGATGTATCATATTGCATGTTTTGGATCAATATTGATGCAACGCGGGTGAAAGGAAAACAGTTGCTACTGATTTGTTTGGAAATAAGTTGCGCTCCTTGTCTTTATATTATACATAGATACTGCAGTACAGTAGTAACGCAATTCAAAACAGACGGGTTTCCATACCACACACATTATTGATGGTTAGCCTTCTTCGAGGCGCTGTATTTGATTGCCCAAAAGCAAGGAAACAAAAAGTAAAAAGACGAAATAACTGTCATATGAATTATAGGCAAGAAACATTCATATGTAAGTACTTGCGAAGGCCCTCTCACTGCTATACATTGGGCCTCCTGTGGTCTAAGAAGATGAAGAAATAAATACTGCATGCAATTCTTCCCAAAGGCATACAAGAAAAAGAAGTACACCAGAAGGTATGTCATGTTATCCCGGACACCCTTTCCGGAATTGAGGCCCTTTCCACTAAAGATCTTTGGTGGACAGACTCACTCTTTAAATAGTAGACAAAACAAGAGATCAAAAGACATTGGTGTAAGTCTTTGGCGGATTGCGTTCACTGAATCCACCAGAGCCGGACACTTTCTGTTGTAGATGCGAAATACTCCAACAGGTAATACCACACAAGCTTGTGTTGCACAGGAACACCAGACTGGAAAGTTTGCTGTGTGCAGGGCCGCGGAGAGGATTTATAGGCCTTGAGTCAGAATGAAACATGGGCCTTGTGCAAAACGAAGTATGGAAGGTACGCTGAGGGCTCACCCATCTAGGGGGGCTCGGGCAGTGGCGGGGCCATCTGCCAAGTAGTGGGGGGGGCAATTGTAGATTTAGGGGTCCAGTCGCGGAGCCCCTGGAAAATTTTCGGGCCACGCCCTTTTTACTGCTAGGAAACGCCCTTTTACTAAAAGAGAACGCCCTGTTTGCAGCTAGAGAACACCCTTTAATTGCCTGTTAACATTGAGGAGGAATGAGGCTGTCAAAATCTTGGGAGTCACCAGTCGAAGTCAGCAGAAATTGATAAGAATTTCTACGAAACAAAATTGCAAACAACGCCAGATAGTTATTGAGATGAAACACAACTTTTAACATCAAATATAAATCAGTATGCCTGTTCTCGAGCTAAAAATAGTTTTGGATAAGAAACAAGAGATTATAAATGTACCAAAATGGCAGCTCCTATGCCTTCATCAACATTTCACAGCAAATGTATGAAAACATTCTTCTGTCTAGAAACTACTCTACTGATACCATAACTATAATAATACCGAGTTATGCATAAGAAACAATGGGGACAAAACAGTTATTCGGATTTCCTTTCTTGGCATCAGTCAAATTTCTTAATGTTTTTGACGATAGGAAAGTTTAGCTCGGTTTACTTGAGTCACTTTACTTGACAATAGGAACAATGAAAGTACCTCGCTAAAATCTCACCCCTCCCCCAACATTTTCTCATCAGTTTCAGACGAATTACAAAATCGATCCTGGTGAGAACTGGGGGGACGTGTCCCCCCAGTCCCCCCCGGCGCCGCCACCGGGTTCGGGGGTATGCTCCCTCAGAAAAATTTTAAAGTTAAGGTTGTTAGAATTGCTCTGGTAGCTGTTTTACGCTGCTAAATTCAATTATTAATAAATACAATACAGTACTGTTGAACAAGCTAGTCTATTTGAAATTACAAAGCTTGTTTTCCAATATCTTCATTACGTTAAGGTTGTTCCTGACTTTGCCTGAGCTTTGAATCTGCTCAAATTCACATTCTCTCTACCATTATTGGTCAAAACAGACTTTGCTCAATGGCATTAATGTTCATAGAATCTCACATTGCAGACAAACGTGACTACAGTTCTATCATCGATCATTTCGCAGATTATTTCAATGTTTAGTTGGTATATCTAACTGGTGGTACTGCTTATGAGAAAACATAATTAAGCTATCACTGTCTCTGTTTCTTCGTTATGTTAATATATTGTGACAAAATAGAGAAATTATTACAGGCCCCTCTTGACCAAGGGCCCTGGTCTAGAGACACCCGCATTTGAGACATACTTTAAAAAACTGAGTTATTATTTATGAGCCCCTATGGCCATGGGCCCTAGGTTTTTGACCCCCACTGACCCCCTCTCCTCAGCCCTGGCTGTTCATAGGCAATAACTTACACATGCAAAAAATTTATGTTGCTTGATCTTGGCTGCACTATACATCTCTCTTTTTTTTCTATATTGTTTTCAACCGTTAATTTCACTGCAAAGATTTTACCTCTACCATAGGCCATTAAATTTGCATGCTCAAAAAGCAAACTTTCCAGTCTGGCAAGAACAGCGTGTCCCAAAGAATTGTCAACCATTTGCCCAGCTATTTTGAAGGAGCCATGAATCTTGTTGGTCAGATTTGTGCATAGAAGATACTCAAGTTGGAGTTTGATACCCAGTTTGAATAGATCTGACAAATAGTTGCTGATTTATGGAGCATGAAAGTCAAAATCACTGGTTGCTTCAATACCAGAGGATTTTATCTCTGTACTTAACCTTATTAAGTTGAATTTTAGCATCAATTGGATGTCAATTTGACCTTTGTACCAGGAAACCCATCTGGGATTAATTAATGACCAACAAGTCAATGTTTACCAGGAAGTTGTTTGGAAAAGCAATATTGCTATAGTAGTCTAAAAGAAACTTATCACAAAATCCAAATTTATGACTATGTGTTACACTTGTGAAAATTGAAAAGCTAGGCTGGGCTAGTTACATTTTTTTACTCAATTTCATTGATTTTTACGTTAATGGAGAATATTAAATCCTCTGGTTTGCAACCTATAATTTTGACTGTTTAGCATAAATCAGGGACCACTTACCACTAGTCAGATTTACTCAAACTAGGTATCAAACTCTAAGTTGAAATCTCTTCTGTTGAAAAATCTTAAAACGGAAAAAATGGATTCATGACTCCTGCACATTAGCTGCACAAACCGCAAACCATTTTATTGGGTAACACTGTAGATACAGTACTGTAGATGTACAGTACTTGTTGGGCAATCTGAAGATGCGATTTTCAATGGTTCTCACCTGCTAAACCACGTTTCTCTTTTTATGAAGGAAGAGCAGAGATCTGAGCAGAGGAAGAGGAATATACTTTTGCTGATTTTGCATTACCTGACAGAAGAGGGGTAAGTACCGCCAGCTCTCTATGTAGTATATTGACAGAGCAGAAATTGCATGATCCAAAGTGAATCCGTTAAGAAAATCAAGAAATCTAACAAAGGTCAGTTTGAATGAACGAGATAAGATTTTTGAGACAATGTTTTTCCAGAGCATAGTACAAAGTTGATAGTTCAGAAAAGAAAAAGCTGGACAATTTTGTCTGAAAATTTCCTGTTTTGTGTACAGTACAGGCTCTGCACACATTAACATGGCAAGAATTCTCAAGTTCTTAAAAAACTAAAAATATTCTCAAGAATTCTTGGGAATTCTTAGGCAGGAAAACCATCTTAATGTACACAAGGCCTGTACTGAACGTACAGTACTTGGACTTGGGTTACTACAAAAACTCAGACTTGGAAAACTTGGGCAATTGTGTGTAAGATGTCTGAGAAGTCTGCTTTTTCAATCTGGTTGTCCAAAATCAGAATTTCTGAAAGATCTTTATATTCCTAGATCTTTAAAGATTTTTAAATCTATATATATTTGAAAAGTTGCCAGAGTATACTTAGGCTCTTCAATGAGAAGTGTTTCGGCCCACTAAGCCACCTGTATCTGCTATATTTTAAAACAGTACTTGGGAACTAAATATATTGTACGGTACAGGCCTTGCACATGTTAACATGGCAAGAATTCTCAAGAATTATATATATATATTAAGAATTCTTGAGAATTTTCAAGAATTCTTCGCTTTCTGATAAGAATTCTTGAGTCATATGAAAGGCTGTAAATTTTTTTTAACAAGAATTCTCATGCAGGAGAACCATGCTAATGTGCACAAGGCCTGTACTGTACTGTACAATCTTTTTAATCTTTATACATTTACTTAGATACTCGGACTCAGCACATGCTCTTGAGTCAGAAGCTGGTGTTAGCTTGAAGAAATTTGAAGTATGTGATAACATTGACTTGCAAACAATTGTCCAGGTATGACATATCATGAAATTAATAATTCAAAGACTAACTTAGACACTTTTATCTCAATAGGGCTAGTCTGCACTTTAGCGGACCAGTTTTCAATATTGGCATGTTATGTGTGATGGGGTAAGGGTTAGGGTTAAGACTCAGTTAGAGACTCATTGTTCAATCTTATACAGATTTTAACACAAGACGTTTTTGTGCATAGCATCTATCATAGAGCATAATAAACATTTACCAGTTTCTGTGTCAGTAGAAAGTAACACTCTGAGCCAAAAGAAACCGTTTTTTATTTACTTGTTTAATACTGGAAAGTTAAGTTAAATTGAATTGAATCCCTCATTTTTATTTTCAGGTTATGCCAGTAGAGCCAGTTTTTGGGGAATTCTTTCTTTGAGGAAAAAATTGCGCCTCCTAACTCATAAAGTAACCAGTAACCAAGTCATGTTAAGGTTACTGTAACCCTTCAGGCAGCGATTAAGGTTACTGTAACCCTTCATGCAGCGATTAAGAAACTCTATTTTCCACGGCCGTTCCTGAAACTATACCAAGCAACGTTATATGTCATTTGAAGCAGAATTAACGCGGAATACCATAAAAGTACAACCAGTTGATTAAATAGAAACGCAAAAGATTTATTCCAGATTTTAGGCGAAATCGACCACCATTGCGAAAAGATCTTGGCGTACCCAGTTGGGCATTGTTGGACTACGACTATCTATTTACCAAAGACTGAAGGTCCTGAACTGCAAAATAGTGTCACGAATTTTTGATAAAACCTACTATCTTGAAATAATGCAATATTAAATTAATTTTAATGTCTGAAATGTCTTTTTTAACTTTCAAACCCTTATGAAAGTCGGACCAATGGATCTTTCAAAAATCGCTGACACTCTTTTGTAGTTATATGCTTTATGACACTGTGAGCCAAGTGTCAAGCGATTTGATTGGCCCATTAGGTACACCAAGATTTTTTAGTACCCACCAGTACTCCGGAATCTTGTTTCGAGAAATTAGGCTTTTATAAAATTGAAGCAGAAAGCGCGGGAAAAACGATTATACTTAAAAGTGCAAACATAAAAGCCACAGGTCAAGCAATAAAGCTTTAGCGCGGTCTTGGTCAATCATTATATCAATGAAATAGCAGCACGGGATGTTATGAATATAGCTGCAAGGTCAAGTGAGTTTACTTTAATCTCCTGATGTCTATTCCCGCAGTTTTTGAGAAATATGATTGCTTCTTTTAAAATGTTCAAATTTCCCAATAATTGTGGTTATTTCTGGAAATGAGTTGGTTAAAACGGTACTCAAATACTTAAACCATCAAATTATGACGAAAACGAAAAATCGAGAAATTTTTGTCTAAAGGGTTACAGTAACCTGAAATTGAACAGACAAATGCTTTGTTGCATAGCAGTGGCCTTTGTGGTACTATATGGAATATAGTATTGTTTTCGACATTCATATATGTTATTTTTGCAGGAATTTGAAAGTTATTATCACATCAAATTTAATCGATGGCCAAAGATAACAAAGCGTGTTAGCGATAGTGGTAAGTTCAATCTACCCTATATGTGATGTTTTATCTGTGTCTTCCGAGTGTCCCAAAAAGTGTAAGCTTTTGAAAAGTTCCTGCGAAGGAGCCTCATTTAAAAATTCTTTATTTAAACTTATAAGATGAGATTTTTACTTGCAATTTGCGACCGCGAATGTCCAAATTGGCTGGATATCAACTGAGTAATTCACTTAAATTAAGCATGCAAAATTCCCGTGGCAGCCTGAGACAGACAGCTATTGAATCGAGCATCTAATATCCATTGATGCTTTCAAGTCAGTCTTAAAAGCGAAAAATTCAGGATTTTGATAGTGAGGAATAGACTTCACTTTAATTGATCACCAAACCATGGGCGGTAGGAGACGCGTGGATTGCTTTTTGAAAAATATTGTGGTTATTAAGATTAATTTAGCCGCGATGTTTTCAGAGCGGCTTCCTGTTGTTTTGTAGCCACTTTGTTTGTTTGTTACCTTATTTTAATTCGATTGTTATCTAGCTATATATACATATATATATACATACAACTAATCTAAATCGAATCTACCAATAAATGAAAAAATAACTAATGAAATTAATACGTAAATACATAAGCTAAATATTACAAAACTACATGGACATAAATGGACAAAATCTACATGGTATCGTTATAAACTTTGCAAGCGTTGCATTTACAGGTAGGACCGTCCCATTGTTTTATCAAACCCTTAAAACTGTTAAGATTTTCAGCTGATTTTAGTTCATTTGGTAAACAATTCCAGATCTGAGGTCCCATGGCTTTGAGGCTCTTGGAGCCGAAAGTTACCTGATTTGGTCGAAAATGATTTAAGTTATTCGGATTTCTAGATGGATACTTTGAAGTTCTTAAACTAAATATGTTCCGCATAAAAGATGGATTTAGATTTTTGATTGTCTTAAAGATTTCGATACAGAGGGTTCTTTGACGAGCAACTTGCATTGTGCATCTTTTTGACTTCAGAAGAAGGTCATCATAGGAGCTTTTATGATCATTGTACAGAAATCTTAACGCGCGTTCCTGTATTCTTTCAATTTTCTGGACTGATTTTGAAGACGAAAAGTACCAAACTAAAGGACAGTAGTTAAAATTCGAGTACACGAAGCTTTGCACCAAAACTTCTTTTTCAGCAAAACCAATAAAAGACTTAAGTCGTTTAAGAACGTTTAGCTGTGCCGCTGCTTTTTTGCAAAGGTTTGATATATGTGGGTCAAAGTTCAATTTGTAATCAAGTGTTACACCTAACAGTTTAACAGTTTCTTCAGATTTGATAGAATGTCCTTGGAAATCAAGATTTATGCCGGAAGTGTCTGTCTGGTCTTTTTTAACAAAAAGTGCATGGAATTTGTCAGGGTTCGCAATCATTTCATTCCGTTCGAGCCAAGATAAAGCGTTATTTGCTTCATTTTCCAAAACCTTGACAAGATCTGGCAAGGACTTGGAAAAGAAAGCTAGCGTATTATCATCAGCATAGTTGTACATGGTTGCTTGCTTTATGAAAAAGAAAAGATCATTTATATAGAAATTGAAAAGAATAGGACCTAGCACTGATCCTTGGGGTACTCCTGATACAATTTCTTGGAAAGAACTGTAGACATTATTTATCCGCACACTCTGCTTCCGTTTTTTAAGATAGGAATAGACAAGAACAAGTGCATTTTCATCAAAGCCATATGCATGAAGTTTGGCTATTATCAAATCGTGCGGGATGCAATCAAAAGCTTTCGAGAGGTCCATCAAGACGGACCCTACAATAAAATTATTATCAAGCTTGGATTTCCACTCTTCTACAAGTTTAATTAAAACATGCTGTGTACTGTAGGCTGTTCTATAAGCTGCAATAAAAATCGAAAGAGTCTTATCAAGGAAGGGACTGAGCTGTTCCTTTAGAATTTTTTCGAAGATTTTGGAAAAAGTGTTAAGGACACTGACCGGACGATAATTTCTTTCCGCAGTACGAATGGGTTCACATTTGTCTAATGGGCAAACTGCAGCAGTTTTTGCATTCTGGGGAAATATGAAGTTACGAATGCTGCAATTGATGGCGTTAGTAAGAGGGACAGCCAATTCATCGCTTGCCAGAGAAACTAGTTTTGGTGGAATTTGATCAACACCTGTTGATTTACTGCCATCGAGCCTCTTTAATTGGAGCCATACATCTCTGGTAGTAACCTCATTGAAAGAAAAGGTTTCAAAAGTATGTTCAGGGTCTTGTACTATAGCTAGGATACTCGGATGATCCTTGTACTTATCAAGAATTAACCTAACAATTTCTCGATCATCATCAATAGAATTCGTATCGGCGATGCTGGATGGTTTCTTACCGGAAGTATTTTCGACAATATTTATATAATAATCGTTAAAAATCTCACATAAATCATGATCATTAGTAACTATTTTGTCATCTTTAACAAGTGAGATATCAGTACCTGCTAGACCACCCTTATTTGAGAGAAAAGGTTTCACCAGATCCCAGAAGGCTTTATTGGACATGAGACCATTGCTTGTGACTCTCTTGAAATGATTCTTAATGGCTTTTTTACGTAGGGCAACGCATCGATTTCGTTGCTTCTTGAAAGCTACTTCATTTTCCCTGGAAGGGTGTTTATTCAATCTAGTTTTGAACCTAGCACGAGTGTACATAGCTTTTTTCAGTTCTCGATTCATAAAGGGTGCATTGTTTCCCCTTAGAAACTTTGTTTTGATGGGAGCGTGTTTATCCACTATATTTCGGAAATCAGTGGTCAATTGATCGTAAGATTTATCAGGGTTAGTCTCATTGCATTCAAATTTGGCTTGCTTTACATCCTTCAAGAAATTCTCAGGGACAAAGTTTTTGTAGCTTCGATATTTTATTTGTTTCGGTTTTAGCCTGGGAACAGTTGATTTCATAGTGGTAGCTACAAGACAATGATAGTCACTTAGACCAGTTTCAAAAACAGAGGTCTTCTGAAAAGACCTGGGTCGATTTGTTAGAATAACGTCAATGGATGAGCTATGGTTTTTTGTGAAACAAGTTTTCGACGTCACTAAATTGGATAGACCGAACACATCACAAAAAGAAACCAATTTGTCAAAACCGGGATCTGTTTTATTTTGAGTATCAATATTGATATCGCCCATCAAAATTATGTTATCGTACCGATCCAGCGCACGATTTAAGGAAGTGGACAGATCTGAGAAAAATGTTGCTATATTGACATTTGGGGGACGGTAGATACTGTAGATAATCCACTTCTTTTTCGCAACTACTAGTTCAGAACACAAAAGCTCAAGAGAAGGGACTTCGAAAGAGGGTACCCTATTGCAAATAATGCCATTCCTTGAGTATTGCATAAGGCCACCTCCAAATTCAGACCTATCCAGGCGTATTGGACTTTTGTAATTATTAATGAGAAACAATTCAGTTTTAAAATCCGAGTTTAATTTTGTTTCTTCTATGAGTAATATATCAGGCAGACATTTTTCAGCGATCACTCTGAGATCGATGATTTTATTTCTAAGACTGTTTATGTTTAAAAAACCTATGAGCAAGTTCCTGGCACAGTCGACCCTTAGACTAAAAAAGTCGTCGATATCATTACTTTCAGACCCGCCAACGGACCCCGATGAAACGCTCGCCGACGAAACTCCGCTAGATTCTAGCAAAGATTCATCAGCNTTAATTTAGCGTTTCAAAGTTTCTTAGTGCTTTTCAAACATAGTACTAGAGTTTCCTAGTATTAGTTTCTTATAAACCAGTTTCTTATAGAGAATAAAACGTGTAGGTCTTGAGTTTGAATCTCATAGCTGTCATCTAGGGAAGTGCCATTTCTCAGCCTATATGCTTGGTGTGCATCTCGCTTTTGAGAAAACCTGGGGAAGAACCACCACTCATGTTATGAGCTCTGTATGCTTTTCTATTAAGAGAAAACCTAACAGTCCTTTGGGTCAGCTGGGCTTCGCCATTTTTGTAGAAAGTGATCTTGTGAATTGAGTGGAGAACCAACATTTTCAAGCAAGCTTTCCTTGGTTCTTATTCAATCTCAAAGTACTATCCATGTTTAAGGAATGTCGAATGCTCGTATCACTGGAGATCAGAGCATATGAATCCCAGCAATTCTTAAGGCAGATTTGCATCCTTTGGTGATCGACTTTTCGCAATCGCCTAAACATCTGTGCTTGCGTTTAACAAGTGTATAATGGAGTTGAGGAGGTATGATCATACGAGAACTGTATCTACTGTATCAAACATGGTAATTTATTTATATATTTTCTCATTCAATAACATAATATTTTACAATACATGATCATACTAACAAATATCTACAAGTAGGTTTATCCTACATTACTCAATTGAGGGTTGGTCTCAGCAAATTGAATTTTCACAAATTCAAGCACAATTTTAGAGATAACATAAACCCAATGTGTCCTACGAACGATGGCATTGAGGATACGGAACACTTTTTGTTGCTCTGCCCTTCCTTTGAAGTACCGCGAAGAGATCTTCTCGCTGGAGTTTCTGCTTTATTTCGACCATATGGATATATCAATAATTCAAATAAGGTTTTGATGCAGATTTTATTGTATGGTGATAAAGACCTTCCCAAGGACCTTAATAAAGGTATAATTCTTTTAACTTTAAGCTTTATCCACAAAACTGGTCGACTAGCTTAGAAAATTCAAACTCCGTTACAAGCCACACAACCAGCACGCCCCCGTTTAGTAAATGTTTTTCTTTTCTTTGTCTTATGTTTGTTTTTGTATTTAATCGTTTAGGTGTAACATGTTTGTAGGTGTATACTTATTTGTAATCTAGTTGCATGTTTTATGTAATGGCCGGGGGGTATTCATAGTCTTTTGCTCTCCCTGGTATCGTCCCTGTAGTGTTGTATAGTTGTATAGTAATTAGAAGGTATAGTAGGTAGTAACATGTATTGTAACATTTTAGATGAATATAAAAAAAAATATCTACAACAAACTAAGTAAGCAATAAACAACTATAAGCCGTAACAACAGCAGAGAGGGAAACTAATTTCTTTTTAAATTGGTTGAAGTGTCCTCTTTTCAGACTCAGAGCACTTTGTATATATTGTATAAATGAAATTAGAGAATATGAAAAGGAACTCTGCATTTACGTTTTTATAATGTATCGGGTACATTCTTGATAAATTATAGTGACATGCAATTTTTTGCTCTTCTTTTAGCTGACATATCTAGCAAGATCAGTTCCTCTAAAAGAAGAAATCCACCAAGAGAGTAAGTTTTAGTATTAAATCATAAGATTTTTTTTCTATTCCAATAAAATATTACAATACATATTACAAACTACACTACTTACAAAATTACTCTACAATACTACTAGAACGATACCCCGGGGAGCAAAAGGCTGTGTCTACCCCGCGGCCATTAAATAGAGATAACAACTACTAAACTATACAACTAGAACAAAACCCATGACTATTTTGAGCAAAAAGAAGATTTACTAAAAGAGGGCATGGTGGTTGTGTGGCTCATAAGGGAGTTTGAAAATTTTCTAATCAAACCGACCAGATTTATGGATGAATTGTAGAGTTAACAGAAGTATACTTTTATTAAGTTCATTGGGAAGGTTTTTATCACCATACAATAAAATCTCCATGAAAAAATTGTTTGGAAGATTGGTAAATGCAAGTGGTCCTTAATAAAGCAAAAGCTCCAGCGAGAAGATCTCTACGTGGTATTTTAAGGGAAGGGCAGACCAACAAAAAGTGTGCCGTGTCCTCGATACCATTGTTCGTAGGGTATCGAGATCAAAATCAAGATCGAAATCATAAGATGCCATTTATTATCGGGTTAATCAGACAAAATAACGCAAAAGATTTGTGTGATGCACGGATAAAGGTCGGGCGTACGTCAAGCGATACAATAGAACAATGCCCAAAAGAGACGCTGCCTCATTTTGACGTATGTTTACTGTTTTGCTCCTTTTAAATTCCCTAGAGACCAAATTTGCAAGAACTATACATCAAATGAAAGCGCAGGGGACGGGCTTTCAGAAAATCATCACATCATTTACGTCAGACATTTTATGGCAGAACTTTTTTATTTTTTCGACCAGTAGCATTTTTGTATACACCCTGTAGTTTCTGAGTCTACTATAGAGCGGACCTAGAGCAAATTTGAGCTGATCTTCTGTCGGATGAAATGGAAATGCTTAAAGCTAATGGTTATTCCGAGATTATTTTTGCGAAAAGGAAGGAGAACAGCTGCTCATTAACGTACTTTCACTAGGGAAACATTGCAGTTCCTTCCCTTGTCTTACTGAATATTGATAGATTTGAGTACTATTCAAAGTGATTATGGAGCCAAGGTTTCTTTCATATAAGCGCTATGATGGTTATTCATTTATCCATTAAGGTTACTTCAGTGGTCGTTCTCATATCAAACCCACTCGTTCAGTCGGTAATTACGTCACAGCTTTTTTTGAGGATTGCTTGAATATCAGATCTTCTCTGTTGAAGGCAACGTATGTTAATGCCTCATGAAACAGACGCCCAAGGATACAATTCAATGATCTTCGTTTGGGCATATGGCATATCCCTCTAAGAAACAGTGATCATGACACAGTGACCATAGCACAATTAGGGGGTCGTGATGAGGAAAGAGGACTTCAAAACATGATGAATTGCTGAAATGAGAACTAGAATTTCTAAATAGTCAGACAGTGCTCCAAAACAACTTCTTACGAAAAATTAAGATCAGGATTTGATTTGGCATTTAAATCCTGTGTCGACGGTCCTAACCTGTATGATATATTTGGCAAGTAGAGATAGAAAAATGTTACGTCGCAGAAATAAAATAGCTTCTCCATTCTTCAGTATCTCATAATCATTGCTAAATAAGGAAGAGTTTCATAGCTAAAAACAAGTTCTAGTCACAATGTATTCGCTGTTTACATTATGATACCAACTTGATGAAAATTTCACTGCCGAATTTTTGTGCAAAATCCTTAGTGATACGGGAACTGTTACAGGAACTGTTTAACCATCTAAAATTTCAAAATGCCAAAAGTGGGGCGATGAACGAAAAATATTTTGGTCTCCGCAGCGTGTTATAGTTTCAGAAAGGTATACTGTGTTCTAAAATTTAAAATTTTACACCGAAAAATAGCAAATATTGTCCCCAGTATGCATCATTTCCATTACAATTTTCTATTCTGTAGATAAACCATGAATTTCTAAAATTCTGGCAGTTTGTTTTCTGTCCTTTTTGTCCTTGGAACTCATAGAAAATCCATATTTTTGATCAACAAAGTGCATAAAAGCTCCCATAGCATCAAAACACAGTTGAGAAATTAAAATAACCATGTTTTGAGAGGTGCAAAGAAGTTTTCCAGAGTAAAGGAATTTCAGAACGGAATAGATTCGAATTTCGTCTTTGCACTTCAGATACTTCGTCTTTGCACTGGTGAGTGCAGAATTTTATTCAGCTTTCAGGAAATGTGAACAAAATTGGAATTCCAAGAATTCGATTTTTCTTCTACTGTATTTGCGCATCTGTGCCCACTGTGCATGAATGGAAATATCCAAATAGAGTATGACAGAAGAAGTAAGCAATGGAACACATTTCAACATTTTTTACGAAGTCTGCTTAAAGAGCCATTGTCATCCAGGGTCCTTTGCGGGCACGCTGCAATTTCAGACTGTCTGAAAATAAAATTTGGCCTTAGCGGAATATATGGATCCACACTGCAGTAGTTGAACTGATAGAAAAGTTTGACTTAAATTAATTTTTCAGTGTGGATCCATATTTTTTTGGCCAAATTGGATTTTCAGACAGTCTGAAATTGCAGCGTACCCGCAAAGGACCCTGGGTGACAATGGCTCTTTAAGCAATTCTGAANATACTGTGTTCTAAAATTTAAAATTTTACACCGAAAAATAGCAAATATTGTCCCCAGTATGCATCATTTCCATTACAATTTTCTATTCTGTAGATAAACCATGAATTTCTAAAATTCTGGCAGTTTGTTTTCTGTCCTTTTTGTCCTTGGAACTCATAGAAAATCCATATTTTTGATCAACAAAGTGCATAAAAGCTCCCATAGCATCAAAACACAGTTGAGAAATTAAAATAACCATGTTTTGAGAGGTGCAAAGAAGTTTTCCAGAGTAAAGGAATTTCAGAACGGAATAGATTCGAATTTCGTCTTTGCACTTCAGATACTTCGTCTTTGCACTGGTGAGTGCAGAATTTTATTCAGCTTTCAGGAAATGTGAACAAAATTGGAATTCCAAGAATTCGATTTTTCTTCTACTGTATTTGCGCATCTGTGCCCACTGTGCATGAATGGAAATATCCAAATAGAGTATGACAGAAGAAGTAAGCAATGGAACACATTTCAACATTTTTTACGAAGTCTGCTTAAAGAGCCATTGTCATCCAGGGTCCTTTGCGGGCACGCTGCAATTTCAGACTGTCTGAAAATAAAATTTGGCCTTAGCGGAATATATGGATCCACACTGCAGTAGTTGAACTGATAGAAAAGTTTGACTTAAATTAATTTTTCAGTGTGGATCCATATTTTTTTGGCCAAATTGCATTTTCAGACGGTCTGAAATTGCAGCGTACCCGCAAAGGACCCTGGGTGACAATGGCTCTTTAAGCAATTCTGAATTATTCCATTGATTACTCTGTGCCGTCAAACTGGGTGAGTTTGATCAGGAGGGTGACTTTGATCACCCAGTCCTTTATAACTTAATCGCTTCTATGTCAAACCAGCCGCTACGTGGGGGCCATTGACCAAAAAAGGTACGAACTGGTATAATAGAGTTTCATATGATTCAATGTTTGCACATCAGCAACGAAACGTAAACTTCGGACGACAGATTCAAGCTTATACTCTTTTCTAAACAAAGGATGCAAAGTAAACATGAAGTTTACTCAGACGTCCTTGCATTTATAGCTGAAAACATTTGGATTTTGAAGGAAGACTACTAGAGTTCTCATGTCTTAACTTTATAACTGCCTATCGCAAAAAAGGATTTTTAACGCAAAAATCCCCATTGAGTTTTCACTTAATGATCAAAGTCAGCCCATCTGCAGTGTAACTTTGTCCACTTGTTCATAGGTGCGAAAGAAGTGGAAAATAGCACCAAAATATTTCTTCCTTTTCGCATATCATACGACTGAGATGCTCACATGTAAATGTTGTATTATATTTCTTCATATCTGATCGGAATTATGAGGAAAAACATCAAAGATTGATCAAAGTCGCCCTACTTTTTGTACGGTTCATCAAAGAAATGTGGTAGACAATTTCGCTGAAACTGTTGGGATCTACAGTCTGCTTCAAAAGTCCAGGCACTTGGCTTAATTATTGTCCTCGTTCGCTATTATGAAGCAAACCTGTCACAAATTATACATCATTCTCGAGAAATTAGACTGCACATTTTAAATCAAGAGCAAACAGGCTTTCAGATGGCATAAAATATAAAATGGATTTCTCTACAATCGGAATAAAAAGAAGTTTCTAGAATTCTCAAGGGATACAACCCCCTTTACTGAGCTCAAATCTCAAATTCCTCTTAAAATTCAAACTCCGTGCCCTTCGAGATCTTTCGATTGATGCCTAATTTTAGATAGTCTAGGTTTGCTTCATAATAGCGAGCGAAGACGAATAAAAAGCCAATTGATTGGACCTTTGAAACAGACTTGATGTCATTTGGAATGTCGAGAACCCAACTGAAATAGTAATTTTGTTGACATCTGTAGAGATTCTCATATTTTATGGGAAGAAAACATCTGCGATCTTCATTTATCATGAACATTGGAGATCCTTACAATATACGACGTGAAAATTTCTTCTAAAAATCCTTACAATCTTCCTACTTACTTTTCTTCCAGTTATAATTTTAGCGCCACGACCGCCGTTCAGGACGAAGTTAATATAAAAGTGGGGGGGCCAAGCACCCCCCAAACGGCTATTTGTCAGAAGATTTGGTAAATGTCGTTGTTTTTGCTGGTTACAGGTCTGCTTTAAAAAGATTATGTTGGAGAAATTACTGAGCATGAATTTATTAACGTCCAAGGACAAATGCAGTTGGGCATTATTGAATCTAAAGCTTATTCTTACTCGCATTTATTAATTTTGTGGGTTGCAATGGTTGATTAGAAAATAAGACAAAATTTCAATTACTGAAAAATTGTCTCATTCATATCGTGCATGATTGTAAATGTATGTTCCTGCTATGTTTGGTGTTGTTGCTGTTGTTGTTGCTAATTTTGCAGTCGGAAAATTTTCTTTCTTTGCCCCCCCCCCTCCCTATAATTCATGGCTAAAAGCAGCCCTGCTGTGGTTCAAAAAATTCAAACTTCGTTTATCGTCCCAGTGCACATTCCACTGTGGCCTGCCAGACATGGTTACTTTCTTGGTGCCCTTCTCTTTAGTGCAATTTGCAATTTAAGACGCGTATGCGCTATCAAAATACTTCTGGTGTGCTCTTAATTTGAGTCCCAGTGGGCCACTTCATTGTTCAAAATACTGAACGTGCCGCCCAAATGGGTTACTTTTTCAGCCAGAGATTCCCTACATATGGGTCTGTTCTTCGTACCAAATCCTATGATAGGTGGGTCTTCTGTCTAAAAGTGGCTGGTAGAAATTGGTCGTTTTTGAAAACCTGGGCGTCACGTCTACTTCAGCCTTCAATGGAAATACCCCTTTGTTTTGAGCTAGCTTTAATTTTATACCAGAGATTTAAGTCATGCAATATGCCCTTTGTTGACACTTTCTCTTTCTTAGATTGACCAAGAGCAACTCTATCTCCCTGCCAAGCATTGAGACTTCCTCGGAGAACAACAAACCAAACACCACAAAAAGGCCAGCGAGTGATACAAAAAGAAGGAACTTCAAAGCAAAGCCACCTCCGGTAAGTTCATATTTTGTTAGAGCTGTACTACTGAGTGAGTCAAAAAAGTATTTGAGTACTTTTAAGTGAGTAAAAATACCGGTTGTCCCAAAAAATCCCGCTGTTTAAAACATCACCAAAACTTGATTCTAAAACCTATCATAAAATTTTCTTTTTTATCTGTTTTGTCAATGATCCAAGTATATTTAAACGATGGTACACGTTTTGTTTCCAACACTTAACAATTACATGTTGAAAAACCTTCTTTTAAGCCATATTTTTTTAGCAGCATAGTAAATCGTACCTTAGAACCAAAATTTTGAGATTTTTCATTATCCTTCAAGTCTTCAATGATAGTGTGCGTTTCTTTCTGTCATTTATGACCGAATTATAAGCTTATTATAGACGAAGAAATTGATCTGGTAGTCATGAGTGTTTTTGTAGTATAATTCAAAACCAGGCAGCCCCAAAAATGCTAAATTTGCTAATTTTTAAACAATAAAAAGGTCAGTCATACCTTGGGAAAATAATTTGGTCCTTAATCTACTTGCCATAAGAAGAAAGATCGGCTGTGTAATCAAATTTTGGTGATTTTTCTAACTGGCGGACTTTTCGGGACGCCCGGTACATTTGTGTGCCTGTAACTGGGAAGCTGTCTGCTCATTTGGTGTGACGTTTGACGATGATGACAATAGTGATATGCTGCCTGAGCGAAACCTCGTTTCAATATGCTGTAATATATTGAGTCCCAGTTTGAGTAGTCTCAGTTTGGTGGTAGTCTCGTTTTGATGAGTGATAACTGCGATTCATTGTAATCAGTCAAACAGGTGGCTACAGCGACACTTTTTTAAGCAGCTTTCAAATGCTTCCAGCATCCTGTAAATGGGGTCGTAAACAAGATTTTCGTGTTATATTTTCACAAATCTCCCCTCTAAGACATTTATCGACTGCAGATTCATTTTCAAAGTCTCCTTTTTGTTGACACCACCATCTAAATCTGCTTGTTTCGAAAAAATCATTGAACGTCTCCTCGCCAAAAGAATAATTTCATTTGTTCAAAAGCACAAAATACTTTATAGATTACAGTTCGGTTTTCGAGAGGGACACTCCACAACACACGCACTCTTAGAACTCTTAGAAAAGATCTATTCCAACCTCGATAATGGGAAAATTTGTGTTGGTATTTTCTTGGATCTTTCAAAAGCCTTTGACACAATCGATCATTCTATCCTACTTACAAAACTTAGACATTACGGTCTCAGGGGTAAGATATGCGAATGGTTCACCAGCTATCTTAGCAATAGAATGCAATACACGTTTGCTAATGGAACAAATTCCTCATATGGTCTGATCCATAAAGGTGTACCGCAGGGGTCCGTNCTTTAAAGGGTTGTATTAAATGGCTATTATCTTTCTTTGAATCAAATGGCTTGAAAGGAACCCTGGGTGCTCTGCTATAGTTATACCGTAAACTTCTTTGATATCTTGATTAATTTCAAAATTACAGTGTTTTTCCTTTTTTGAAAAGAGTTCAAGCAAATTTTTGAAAAAATTACAATTCATTAAAATTGTAAACGGAGGAAAATCGGTGGAATTTTCATGAAAACCATACTTTATGAAGGTCTACAATGTGGTGGTAAGCAGAAATCTGTCGCTTTTCTGGTTTACGATTAGCAATTTTATGACGTCACAACCTCAAAACTAGGTGAAACATAAAAAAGCCGCAATTCTGAAAATAATCAAGATATCAAAAATCGCCACGACAGAACTAAAGCAAAGTACTTGTACTTCTTTTCGCGCCATTCAATCTAGCACTACCATTTTTAAAGATTTAGAGCCGATGCTTTGTTGTGATACCTGGTCAAAAGAAATACCTTTCCATGGACATTTTCTATTTTGGTATGGCCCTGCTGGCTTTTTTGTTGGGTTGAGATCGGTTGAACTGACAAACCCATATCGAGATTGTCCACACTTTGGCACTTTGAGACATCTGGAGATTCGGATGTGCTACGCTGAAATTATACCGAGAAAAATAATTAGATCTGGAAACACGAAACTTCGCAAGCAATTTTACATCACACAACAGTATCAAATTTTCTATTTACAAGAAAACTGTATTGCATAATTTCAACTCATTTGAGAAGGTTACAGTGTTGGATTCTTTATAAAGATGTCAGTTGTTGTTAGGAATGGCTGTCATCATGAAAATAATATTTTGATATTTGTATTGCCACAAGCTAGATCTGGATGAAAAAATACGGAGGATTGCGGCACTTTGGCAAACTAAATGATTGGAAGGTATACCCAGTTACTTTTACGGAAGATTTTTGTGAACATTTTTGGAGGACTTTCGACAGTGGAAGGAAAGAGCAATGATGGGCCAAAATTAGCGTTTCTCAGTCAAAACATTTTCATTCTAAGTCTTCCATTGTTCAGTGATCAACCCACAGGGAAACCAGATTAACTGTTGATTTTTGTAGTTTTTGTTATTTGGTAATTTATTCTATTTTTGTATTAAATCAACCTCCTGTTATTTTCCGTGATTCTATTGTGCTGCGCAGCGAACTTCCACTGCCAAGGAGCGAAGGGAAGGACCCTTGGCAGTGGAAGTTCGCTGCGCAGCACAATAGAATCACGGAAAATAACAGGAGGTTGATTTAATACAAAAATAGAATAAATTACCAAATAACAAAAACTACAAAAATCAACAGTTAATCTGGTTTCCCTGTGGGTTGATCACTGAACAATGGAAGACTTAGAATGAAAATGTTTTGACTGAGAAACGCTAATTTTGGCCCATCATTGCTCTTTCCTTCCACTGTCGAAAGTCCTCCAAAAATGTTCACAAAAATCTTCCGTAAAAGTAACTGGGTATACCTTCCAATCATTTAGTTTGCCAAAGTGCCGCAATCCTCCGTATTTTTTCATCCAGATCTAGCTTGTGGCAATACAAATATCAAAATATTATTTTCATGATGACAGCCATTCCTAACAACAACTGACATCTTTATAAAGAATCCAACACTGTAACCTTCTCAAATGAGTTGAAATTATGCAATACAGTTTTCTTGTAAATGGAAAATTTGATACTGTTGTGTGATGTAAAATTGCTTGCGAAGTTTCGTGTTTCCAGATCTAATTATTTTTCTCGGTATAATTTCAGCGTAGCACATCCGAATCTCCAGATGTCTCAAAGTGCCAAAGTGTGGACAATCTCGATATGGGTTTGTCAGTTCAACCGATCTCAACCCAACAAAAAAGCCAGCAGGGCCATACCAAAATAGAAAATGTCCATGGAAAGGTATTTCTTTTGACCAGGTATCACAACAAAGCATCGGCTCTAAATCTTTAAAAATGGTAGTGCTAGATTGAATGGCGCGAAAAGAAGTACAAGTACTTTGCTTTAGTTCTGTCGTGGCGATTTTTGATATCTTGATTATTTTCAGAATTGCGGCTTTTTTATGTTTCACCTAGTTTTGAGGTTGTGACGTCATAAAATTGCTAATCGTAAACCAGAAAAGCGACAGATTTCTGCTTACCACCACATTGTAGACCTTCATAAAGTATGGTTTTCATGAAAATTCCACCGATTTTCCTCCGTTTACAATTTTAATGAATTGTAATTTTTTCAAAAATTTGCTTGAACTCTTTTCAAAAAAGGAAAAACACTGTAATTTTGAAATTAATCAAGATATCAAAGAAGTTTACGGTATAACTATAGCAGAGCACCCAGGGTTCCTTTCAAGCCATTTGATTCAAAGAAAGATAATAGCCATTTAATACAACCCTTTTTAAAGATTTATAGTCTATGCTTCATAACAATGCTATATGGTATAGATAAAATCTCTTCATTTAAAGTTTAAAGAAATCATTTATTTGCTCCGCATTTAACAGAAAAGATTCTTTCTGCAGTTGTAATATCATTATCTTTTTCTTGGTTGATCTTTTGTAACTTTGAAGGAAAATGCTTTCAATTATTCAGGCCATGAAGTTTAGTAATTCTTGTAAAGCAACTCATTATTGTACCTTAGCACTTGGCCAATAAAAAGCTCTCAACGAAAAGAAACGTGTATGAAATGTTAGAGAAAAGAACAATTTAAAGCTAACTTATTTGATTTAATGCAAAATACTCCAGCTAATTAGCTATTGAATGATAACTTAGACTGCGTTCACACGATACCGGCACAATTTGAAAACGGTGAAAAATGTGACGGATAGGCCTCCCGTTCACACGAAAACGGCACATTTTTTGCCGGCACATTTTGAAAACGGTAGATTTTGAAAACGGAAGTCTAACCGGCACATTTTGAAAACGGCATTGTGTGAACACTCGAAAACGAAGAAAATGGAACATTTTTCAACGCTTTCAAAACGAGGCTGATCGATTCTTAAGGTGCAGGTACATTTCTTTGGTATCAAATTCTTGGGGAGATTGCAACAAGTTTGTTACCGTGAAATTTCCTACCGTTTTCAAAGTGTGTTGGTATCGTGTGAACGCTAGCTCAAATTTTGCTGCCGTCACATTTTTCACCGTTTTCAAAATGTGCCGGCATCGTGTGGACGTAGTCTTAGACTAATTGCTTTTCCAGCTATGATTTTCAGTGACTCGAAATTATTTAAGTCAGTTTTTGGGTGGATCATGGACTTGCCCAAGTCGTCTTGTGGTGGATCAGGACAGTTGGTCTATTCCACCTTCCAATGATATTTTGATGTAGTTGTGCCTCACACTCATATCATGAACGGAACCTTTTCAAAGCTTACGAGGCTACGAGTGGCTAGATACGATAACCCAACATATAGAATTGATATCACGCTTCTAAGCATTCTTTGTACCAGGTGTCCCAAAAAAGCATACAGATTTGGTCTACCCTAGCGATGAGAATTTAGCGCGAATCTATTCGAAAACATTTTTAAAACATACCTCGATAGTCAAATTGAACATAGGTACCTCGTTTGTTGATATTAGTGCTTTGAGAGTTGAAATATTAATCTTCAACTGACAAATTTGCCTCGACCTCTTAACCAGAGCTTTGGCGTTTTGGCCTAAGCAAACTCTTGAAGCACAGCGAATAAGTCAACATTAGATTTGAAAAAATTTGAAACAGGAGGAGAAAAATTAAAGAGATGTGTTATAAAAAATATAATTTATGTGACACTTATCATCAAGGGAGCTCCGAAGTAAACTGCGTGAAATGAATTGTTAATATTAAAATGAATGAAGTTTACTTCGAAGCTCCTTTGATGATAATTGTCACGTAAATTAGATTTTTTTAACGCATCTGTTGTGCAGTTTTTAAATTTTCCCCTCCTGTTTCAATTTCCTTCAAATCTATTGTTGACTTATTCGCTGTGCTTCAAGAATTTGCTTAGGCCAAAACGCCAAAGCTCTGGTTTGGAGGTCGACAAAAATTTGTTCGTTGAAGATTAATATTTCAACTCTCAAAGCACTAATATCAACAAACGAGGTATCTATGTTCAAGTTAACTACCGAGGTATGTTTTAAAAATGATTTCGGATTGATTCGCGCTAAATTATTATCGCTAGGGTAGACCAAATCTGTATACTTTTTTTTGGGACACCCGGTACTTGATTTTTTAGTTCTTGTAGCTATATTTGTCAAGTGGCTTGGAGATTTACTGTTTTCTCTTTAATTGCAGAAAGTCATCATTGATTATAAAGCGATGTTAAACAATGCAATTAGTGGACCACATCTGACAAATCTTGCTCCCTCTGTAAGTAATTTTCAATACACAAGAAGTATAATGCCATTATGAGGTACTTCAAGGGACCGGCTGATTCTGTACGTTATATTCGAAGTTTCGAAGTAAGTTATAACGAGAGTTAGTCTAGGAGGCTTTGTAAGGACAATTTTCCGGGACCTAAGGATTAGTACGTTATATCCGAAAATACGTTATAAGCGAGTACTTTATAATGATATTTTACTGTGGCCATAGGGTTTTGATAAATCACTAAAATTTGGTTGTTACCCTTTTTGAAAAATTCTTTTTTCACATTTGTGTCATGGCCAGGAAAAAATTAATTTAAGAGATATTGCAAAGTCTATAAGTGGCTCTGAATTTGTAAGAATTTTTGCTTTCATGAGCTACCTGGTTTTGAAGCATACTCTGAAACCGCAAAATATGACTATCAAATTGAATTGTCTCGCGCCACCAGCAGTATGGTTGGTTGCTTTTTATCCCTGTTAAAGATTTTTTGATACATACTGAAGAGTATAGGCTTCTCAAGAAGATGGATTTTGCAGCAGGAATTGTCTTTTGTAAAAGAATGCACTTTGAAACTATCGTACATAACGTCATGAACTCTCAGTTAAACTTTACGTTTATTCTATGATGTAGGAAAAGCTATTGAAGCCACTTGGCAGCATTCCGCATCTCACTGGAGAATGGAGAGACCTGGCGGCAGTAGTTAGTAAGGTCAGGTTCTTTTATGATTTCATCTAAATCTCTTATGTATAGTTCCCTCTGATAAGGAACCGCATAGGAAGAGACCACTGACCGTTTGTAATTATAGATTAAACAGATAGCTTTCGTCAAGTATCTTGAGCCAAGACCAAATCAGAGAACATTGTTTTAAAAAATCGGGGTTTTGCCTTCAAGACAAAATGTTCATTTGATATTCTACTTGTTTCAAAACCCCTGCAGAAATGTTGATCATGAATCATTGTTGGCTGGGATGGCCTAAAGGGAAAGATTAATTTTCTTGTTTTTCAAGAATAATCTCATATGTTTATCAAACAATGCTTTTTGTATTGGTACGTCTTAAAAATTGAGCTAAAGTACTCTCAAAAATATTGTACACCAAAATGGTTTCTAGCCATAGAACTGCCATTTTATTGCAAAATACAGCAAACTAGAGCATAGGGCTCAAATCTTTAAAAAGGTGGGTGTGAAATTCCATTACATTTTTCTTTGCATTAAATTGCTTGAAGGGAACTTTGGGTACTTTGTTACTTACAAGATCTTTCAAATCTTTAAAAAAGTGGGTGTAAAACTCTATTAACTTTTTCTTTAAATTGAATGGCTTGAAAGGAAGTAAGGGTACTTTAATGTAAATCTGTCGTGGAAATTTTTTGATATCTTGATTATTTTCAAATTTAAAATCATCGTAAATCCTAAATCAATAGAGGACAAATCATACAATCTTCAAGAAAATCATAGTTTATGATGGTCTACAATATGGTGGCGAGCAGAAATCTGTCGCTCTTCTGGTTTAGGATTTAGAAATTTGATGGCGTCAGAGCCTCAAATATAATAAATGCCGCCATTTTGAAAATAATCAAGATATCAAAAAATTTCCGCGGCAGATTTACATTAAAGTACCCTTACTTCCTTTCAAGCCATTTAATTTAAAGAAAAAGTTAATAGAGTTTTACACCCACCTTTTTAAAGATTTGAAAGATCTTGTAAGGGCTACGAAGTTTTCTTGACTTAAGGTGGGTTTATTCCTTTGGGAAATTTGGAAGTTTTTTGTTTCACGAATTTGTCTGACGTCCTATACATCATTCGAAAACGCAGGTCTTCACAAATATGAAGTTAGATTTTGCATAGAGTGACTAGTTGGCCGCTGCCTGTCATAGGTAGCTTTTGGTCAGTTTTTTGCTCTTATACATTCTTAATCAAATTTGACATAAATAACCTTGACCAGGGTCTATTCCGAAGCTCGCAGTGTCCGAAGAAACAACTCTTACACTATTCTGCTTATAGATTTCTAATCAGAAGACATTACGGTTTCATAAAATACCAAATTTGGTTTGCAAAATCGAAAAACGAAAACCTCACCTAATTTCAAAGGGAGCACAACTTCTTTTTGTCATCAAAATTTCATAACCCTTACAAGATCCAATTTCCACTCGCTGAGCTCTTTCGAGTGATACCTAGGTTGCAGAATTCACGTGACTAGCAAGTCACTAGCAGAATTCACACGGGAGAGGAGATTGCATTTTCTTGTTTAATTTTGAGATGTTTCCATTTTCATACTGCTTGGTAGAATATTTGTAGTAAATTCATTCAGATTATTCAAGACCCATTAGCAAAGATAATGATTCTTTGCGCTGAGCAAGATACTTTGTCATTGCAATTGGATAAAGGCAGTTATCAAATCAACCCTCTTCCAAATTTGTGTAACTTTTTATCAAAGTAAAGCAAAGTTAGCATGGCCCCCTGTAAATCAGACCTTTGACTGAGGGGCTACCATGGGTAAAACAGATAAAATGAATGAAATGAAATGTACTTTTAGTATGCGCCTAACATGATAGAATTCAATTGTATGAGGAGTCTCATGAATATTTATTCTTGAATTGCAGGATATCTATTTAGAAAACCCAAGTGTCACTTGGAACGATATTATTGGATTAGATGAAGCAAAAAGATTGGTTAAAGAAGCTGTTGTGTATCCAATTAAGGTAAAATATCACACGTTTACCAGTTTTCTCCTATAATCTCATCATAATTTAAATTAAGTTTTTCCATCTTTAGCGTAATAGGCGATCATCGAATAGTTGGTGTCGAAAGGGATTTTACGAAGACGCCATGCACCCCCCGGCATTTATTAAATTTTGAAGGAATTTGGTGCTGCATTTATTATAGGGAGGCGTTTAATAAACAATCGCAAAATTGTACCGAGCTGCTTCCTCAGGGGGAAATATTTAACAGAAAGACTAGGTGGTTTTGCATGAAAGGATATCCGAGAATATCGAGTTAAATCTGAAACGTAATGTTTATTCCATGAAGCTATTTTAATTGATGTAATATTTATAAATACAGAATTTTGGAAGGCCAATTGAGAGCAAATTTAAACACAACTTGTTTGCATGACAACCAAAAATCAACCAACGTCTTTAACGGGCTTTAACATAACCTATTACATCCTCTTCCTTGCACTTTCTGTGATTATTCTAATAAGGGACCTGTCATAAAGTATCTGCTACCGGGGAGGGGGGGCGGAGGATATAGGCAGGGGCCATCAAAAATTGTAGCTGCTTGTTAATGGGCCACAGAAAATTTTTGCAGCTTTTGAAGGGGCCATTTTTTTCAGGGACAAATCTAAAAAGGGACAAGTTTTTAAGATATACAAGATACTGTAAAATGTCTCTCTAAGAGCAAATTCAAAAGCCACATAAACAGTCACCTGTCAATCATAGTCAAAACAGAAAGATGAATTTTCATCACTGGTTGAACTTTGCAGTTTTTTTCCATTTCTCTCAAAGCATGAAAACATTGTTGCCTGCTTGAAATTTTCCCCTTTTCTGATCCTTTTTTTGCTTTCTGCGCCTCCATATGTATAACTGATATATGCTTCTTTAACCTTTCCAACCTCGCCAACAACTTCTTTGCAAATTTTTGCTAAGTATTCTTATTAAAAAATTGTTGTTTATGGAGTGCTGAAAGTGCATCAAGGTAAAACCTTACTGAAAGTTTCCCTTGCAAGCCGTTTTTCTGAAATTTGTGTTTTCTTTGTTGCTACATCATCAAATTTAACACGTGGGGCAACAATGAGAGTATCGTCATAAATCGAAAAGTGGACGTGTCTCAACTACCTACATCAGAGTTCGCTTTATGTAGATACAGACACAGTAGTCCAGTATAAATTAGCAGAAGGCAATAGTTAACGATATCTATGGGAACAATTTTAATGTTGTGATCGAAATATGCAAACAATACGAAAAGAGTAGAACATCTCATGCTACCAGCAAACTCAAAATATGGACCCAGAAAGATTGCAATGCGCCACGAAAAATATTAGTCTCTTCACAATGGCCCATGAAATTTTCTACTCATTTTCAGTAGGGGCTATGAAAATTATTTGTGAAAAAATCAAATATACTCCGCCCCCCTGTAGTAGATACTTTATGAAAGGTCCCTAAAGCACCGCTCTGCGTGCGGCGTGCAGCGTTTATTAGTTAGAGGCATTAATTTGAGGGTGGCGTTTATTGCCACTTTTGTGTGGAAAGGGGAGGTAATTATTTGAGGCTAGGCATTTATTAGAGGAAATACGGTATTAGCAAAATAACGATGATCAGTTTCAAAGCATCTGACGAATAGCTCAAACTTTTGCAGGCTTACAAAAATCTTACCTTTTTGACTCTCCCGGTTTTATCTAATCTTATTTTCTAAGCCACACCAAGAATGTTACAGTAAGTTCCCGCATATAAGAAACGGACATATAAGAAACTGCAGCCTGCCAGCATAGGGAATATTTACTCGTTTATACGAAAATAGACAGCCTGATTTTTTTGTTCAATTTCTTATAAATGATAAAAAGGCAACATAATTTTATGGAAAAGTTATAACGGTTTTCCATATTTGATATTTTACACATGAAATGATTTATAGTAATTCTTTAGTTCTTGAGAACGTTCAATTCTTTAAACCTTTCTATGATTGGGATATTCTCAACTATCTTGGATTTGCCATATTGACCGAGGAAAGCATCCCATATCAAAAGGCGGTTTCTTATTGAACATATAAGAAATCTGCCAGCCTCTTTTAAAAATAGTTTCTTACATATAAGAAACTAGACAGCCTAATTCAAAAGTTTTGAGTTTCTAATATGCGGGGACTTACTGTATTTCCGATTCATATACGGAACAGGAATTACCTAATAATGTCTGCAGAACAAAACACAACGAAAGCAGTACGACCCTGCAATCTACTAGAAGTTCTCCCCTGTAAAAATACTCAGAAATTGCACGAAGAAGTCCAAATTTAAGAAGGACTCTAGTAACCTCAACTGAAGTTAATCCAAACCACTCCGTTAGAGCTAACACTGAAAAGTTAAACGTGATTTCGCAGATTTTGTTAAAAAAGAACTTGTTTGTGGCAATCAATTTTGATTTTCAGCCGAGAAGAATTTTCTTTCTTTCATTCTCATATTGATATTTCTTGTTAAAATGTTTCATCTTGTTTCCAGTATCCGCAACTCTTCACTGGAATATTATCACCATGGAAAGGTCTACTGTTATATGGACCACCAGGTATGAATCCCAGTACTTTGATTTTTATAAGGTGTGCAAAACCACTTGTAAATGGATGAACAATCGAAGATCCAGTCGACATATCAGATGCTGAACATGACAGAAAATGCTTGCCACCGTCCTTGATAATGGAAAATGTGGCTGCGGAAACTTTTAGTGAATGACAAGGCACTTGGATCTTCTCGATCAATGAAATTTACAGCAGCTAATAGAATATTCAAACTTAATAACGATCAAGAAGAACACAGAATTGAAAAGAAATATATTTAAGCGCTTCCTCATACTGTTGCATAGACCAGTCAAATCTGTTTCAGGCATACACAGGCAAGGGGCACCATAACACCTTTTGCTATTCGTGCTTGATTGACTGCCCTGAAATGCTGTTCTATAAGAATTCCATTTGAAAGAACTAGGTCACAGAATTTGTCAGAAATGAGCCATTTTTTGGCGCCTCAAATCTGAGAATTTTAAGGTCACAATCTTTAATATCAAAATCCTGAAGTTGAACTTTGATACCATTCTCGCAAAGATTTTTGCCTTGGAAGCAAAGACCCGGCGATGACAAAGGGGTTGCAAAAGCATGAAAAAGGGGATTTTGGTGAACTAATTTCATATGATCTAAACAGGACGTTAAAGATGTTAACGTATGATACCATAATCATTTTTTAGCTAGAGATTTAAATGCAATTCTTATAATTTGAACCAAAATACAGTTTTGAATGAATGGGCTTTGACAAAAGAAATAACTATGAAATTATCTGCAGGTACTGGCAAAACGTTACTGGCGAAGGCTGTTGCAACTGAATGTAATACGACATTTTTCAATATATCTGCTTCAACAATCGTCAGCAAATGGCGAGGTGATTCTGAAAAGCTTGTCAGGGTAATTTGCTATATTTTCTTGCTACTTGGAAAATCGCAAGCTTGTTGCCAAAATAGGCTCCAGTGCCTTTTAAAGAAGGTGATGTAAATGGCTATTGCTTCTATCTTTGTACTGAATGGATTGGAAAGAACTTTAGATGTTGTGCTATGATTCTATCGAGAACTTGAAAAAACTAAAATCGTCGTAGCTTCCAAATTAATAGGCAGAAATCTGTCGCTCTTCCGGGTTGCAATTTAGAATTTGATAACGTCACAACCCGAACAGAGTTGAAATATAACAAAAGCTGCCTTTTTTATACCAATCAAGATATAAAAAACGTCCACAGTAGAATTACAGCAAAGCTCATAACGTTCCTTTAAAGACATTCAATTTGAATAGTCATTGCCATTTTACACCACTTTTAAAAAGTCGAGGAGCATATGCTCTTGTTGCCCACTGCTGAACGTACTTTATGGCTGCTCCCTACTTTGTGGATTCTGATAAATTCAAGAATGCACAGTTGTAATATCCTTTTTGCAACACTTCCTTGTGATAATTATTTGATCAATGTACAATTTGCAGACCTCGAAGCTGTCTGGTGCTTCGTAGGTATTTCCATTATTCTGCAAAATGCGTTGTTAACCCGTGGCTTTTCCGTTCAATTTTGGTAGCAGGATTTAAACTGCACAGTTAAATGTTACGCTTTTGCCTTATCAAAGCTGTTTGAATATTCTGTCCTGAAAGGTTACTTAAATTTGGAAGTTAACTTATGTCATTATCTAAGACATTTGAAATAAAAAATAATACACAGCATAGACAGCACAGGCGTCATATCTTATAAAAAATTGCACAAATAGTTAAGGCATCTTCCTTTTGATTTAACAGCTTGGAAGGAACTTCAGCTACTTTCCAAGATTTCTATTTTTGCGATTTTTTTGATATCTTGATTATTTTCGGAATTACAACCTCCAACCAGTTTTAAGGCTCTGACGTCATCAGATTGCTACAGATCGCCCACCTTAACCCATTGTGTTGGTGTTTAGAATTTATTTTTAATTAATAGTGAGCCACCTTATTTCTGATTCACGAATTTATTTTAGTGGTGAGCCACCTTAAGAACAGATCCACTATAAAGACCCATTGCTTACCATGATCCTTTGTGGCGCCAAAATCGACTTTCGTATTATCTGAAAGTCGTTTCTGGCCTCGGTTGCTATCTTTGTCTTGCTTTTCATTCGGTGCGCAAAGGATCATGATAAGCAATGGGTCTTGCGTAACTCTTAAAAAGTGGATATTAACTTCTTTGATCAACGATCAGGTGACTCACTATTACTTAGAAATAATTTCCAAACACATACACAATACAATGGGCCAAGGTGACTCACTACTGATAAATATTCAACACTGATACACTGGTTTTGGTAGCACCTAAATTTGTATCATTTTATATAAACTCCTTATAATTATGCTTTACTCCAGGTCTTGTTTGAGCTGGCCCGCTTTCATGCTCCGTCAACCATATTTGTAGACGAATTAGATTCGCTGATGAGCCAACGAGGTGGCGGTGGCGGCAGGTAGGGGTTTTCTACTTTCCTTTAATTTAATAATTCTGCATGTTTCATTATTTGAAAGCATTTTAAAAATCATTTAAGCATTATTTGAAAGCACTGACAAAGTCTTTCTAAACCACGATTTTCAAGGGGAATTCTTTGTTAGAATTTGTACCCACATTCGCTCTCTTTGCTGCCCAAACTACTCAATGACCCAATACAAAATGAAAATATGTGAAAATAACTAACTAACTAACTAATAATAATAATAATAATAATAATAATAATAATAACTAATAACTAATAACTAATAAATAACAAAATTTGATTGTGTTACCGATCTTTGAATTTTCCTTTTGCGTAGTTGCATCAAGGACCACATTAATTTAATAGATCATCCTTGCAGAGAGACGACGAAATTACGACATGGAAAAGCCTATTTTGAGCAAAATAGTATTTTACAAAATATCGACTTTATAGCCAAAAAGTCACATCTGCTATTCCATTACAAAATTTGAGTTCCACATGATGTGATCTTTTTCAAGGACAGAAACAAGCAATTTGAATTGTGTTGCGGGATAAAATTGAATTTTGATCATCATTTTATCTGGGTATGCTTCAAAACCAGGCCGCTCGTAAAAGCACAATTTCCCCAAAATTTAATTCTTTTTGAAGACTTTGTAATATGGCTAAGATTAATTTGGTGCTTGACACAAATGAACACAAGAAATTTTCATGATCGTTACTACAGTCAAATTTTGATGACTTTTAAACAAGTTTAGTTGTTTGCTTATCCTGTACTTTTTTCTTAATAAGTGACTTTACGTTATGATAAATGAAACACTATAGAAATGACTCATAAAACATAACTGTGCACGATTGCTATTCAAATAGCATGCATTTCAAATTGTAACGAGAGAGTTGAGTCAAAAAACTGGCCAGGTTAAAAGTCTCCAAACTATTTTGGTGCAGCAATGACAGCAGTTGGTACGCGTACCAAAATATTTCAGCATTGCGTTGACACTACGACTTTTTGGGGAGCCGTTTCCTGGGGCAAGCGTACCACTATCACCCGTGCTGGGACTTCCTCGCCATTGTTCCAGTAGTTAATGTTGGGCAACCCGGTAACCCATCCCATCTCATGCATGTATTCACAAACTGTTCTCGTTGTTATTTTGACTGTTGTTTTGAGATCCTTGAAATTCTTTCCTTCCTTTTTAGTGGAGAGCACGAGGGAAGTCGTAGAATGAAAACTGAGCTACTTGTACAAATGGATGGACTCGCAAAATCAGATGATTTAGTTTTTCTACTAGCAGCATCAAATATACCTTGGTAAGTCTACCACCGGGGAGTCAAAGAAGAGTTCCGTGCGTTCGATCATTGATGAATCAAATACCTGTGATTCGATTGTGTTAATGAAACTTTTTTGCGTAGCCGAAGGAATAGATTAAACAAAGATACCACCGTAGTCAACGCTTTTGCTCAATCTCTGTGCTTGCAATAAAGATTTCTTTCAAATTTCCCAAAACCCCATGATCAAATAATAGCTATCTTGCTTATCGAGAAAAAACTTAGAGCTTTAGGATGCTGCCTTGAGAACAGAAAGAGCTTGATTTACAATAGAAGTTTCCTTGATAATTCTGAGAAAAATTCGTCCCTTCACTAATAATTGAACTCCTCTCAATGCGCAAGACGGATGTTACTTGATCCAGGGTCTTTGGGCAATTCTGCGTTTCTGTCAGACCAAAATTATGAAATACATAGTTTATTGCGAGCACAGGAATTGCGCAAAACGATCAAAAAGGGTATTTATGTTTGACCTATTCTTTCAACTACACATGAACAGCTTAATCAACAAAATCGAATTACAGATTTTGATTTATCGCCGATCGAGCACATGGAACCTTTTTTTTACTCACCCAGTGTTGAGTTTCCCTTTTTGGCTGATGACGAAAAACTAACCAGTAGGCCAGTTTGACGATTTAAGACAACTGCAAACTGCAAGAAGTCACGAAGAAGATGTTTTACTTACTTTTTCTACGTTGTAAAATAATGAAAATTAAGATTTAGGGTGTGTTTGATTGGTAATTCCAAACCTATTAAATTCTGAAAACAGTAGACTTCGTAGCGACGGAAATATATTTCCCAATCAAACACAAAAATCTTGAAACGGTAGGTTTCGGGATTCACCACCTTGGTTTGCTAGTGAAAGCGAGAATCTCTCCAAAGTTTGCAAAACCTTCTGCCCTTTGGAGCAGAAGGTTCAGAAGGCCTTCCAAACCTACCAAACCTACCGTTTTGAGAATTTTGGAGTCAATCAAACACAAATTCCGAGTCTACCAAGTCTACCGTTTTCAGAATCGGTACCAATCAAACACATCCTTAGTGAAGACTTTTGAAAAGTAAAGTTGATCAATTTTATATCTATACCTAATTGATTTTTTGCTACTGTGTGACTTGCAGTCACCTTTACCGATCCATTCGTAAATTGTACGTAATCAATAAAAAAGAGATACTGTATCATAAGATCAGCCGGTACTTTTGCAAAATTGTTAAAGCTTAGGAAATTTTGTTTCGTTTCACGATGAGGTCCCACGTATGCATTGTATTTGCTCTCAACTCTTTATTTGATGCTTCTTCGTTTAGAGAACAATCGGATTATGTTTCATTGAGCCTGTCTAAATATTATTTCAAATTGGTTAAACCATAATTTAAAAAAAATTGATTTATTGATTTATTTTATTTCAAATTTTTAAGGAGGGTAGCCGGGTAGCCCTTCAGCAATACTGATTTCAAGGGGCCTTCCACTACAAAAACTTACAAAATTTTAAATACTATTAGAAAACTAAATTAACCTAATTACATTTTCAATTCATAACGTACTAATCAAAAACCCTATAATCTAAAGTGAATATTACAGTAAAAGAAAGTCCAAATAAACAAACACCTATTATACAGTTAATCAGCACTTTTTTGAGGAAATTAATGGAGGATGCCAGCTTACACTTAACTGAGAGGCCATTCCAAGATTTGGCACCCCTAAAAGAGACACATTTCTGTCCATTTGTGGAATTTTTCTTTGGTAGTCTTAGGTTCGTTGCTGTATTCCTAAGATTCCTTGAGGTCAGCTTGGATGTTTTTGTGAAAAGATTACACATGTATTGTGGAGCCAGCTCATGTAGAGATTTGAACACCATAATATTAGACTCGCGTGTTATTTCCTTTGTTCTGCTTGCAGGGAATTAGATCATGCAATGTTAAGGAGGCTCGAGAAACGTATTCTTGTGGATCTACCGACAGTACAAGCAAGAAAAGCAATGTTTGAACATTATCTACCCCCAGAAATCTCAAATAAACCAAATGCTATCAAAATGACGTCACAATTAGATTACGAATTTCTTGCAAAGGTAAGATTATTGATTATTTTATAAACGATTGTTTCTAAACGAGGCTGTTTATGCATGTTGTCATTGTTGATAAGCTGAAAATTTAAGACGATTTGGTCAACATCTCCAGTCCTTCATACAGCATGTTCAAAACATCTCCATAACAAAATTGCTGACAACTCTAGAACGAAGTGAGATATTTTATGGGAATATATTTAAGAAGCCCTTTCGCTATAAAATGGCTTACAGTGTGATGAAATTGGTGGATTATTCATAATTATACGGTTTTTTAAACACCGATATTTGTTTTGGCTCACCCCTGGTATCCTCGAAAAATATCACACTTTTCCACTTCATTTACAGGCAACTGAGAGCTATTCTGGTTCAGACATTTGCTTATTATGCAAAGAGGCCGCGATGAGACCTGTTCGAAAAATCTTTGATATATTAGAAAACCGTGAAAAAGGTAAGCAGATTTCTGGCCAGTTTATTTTGTCATTCCTTTAATATTTTTCTTCCTAATTATACCTCACTATCTTCTTCCATCTTTCATGATGCCATATGTGATAGAACAAAAGTTGTAGCAATCAAAAATATTTGGGAGTGGCAAATTTTCGGCCACCATCAGGTATCCGACGACTACATTTTTCGCAAAAATTTCGGCCCAAAATTTGTCACGCCGAAAACTTTCGTTCGTAATTTAGTTAGTTTTCACGAGTTTGCAGAAGCAGTTTAAGTGGACTTGCCCAAGTCGTCTTGTAAGAAAGAAAGAGACGACTTGTGCCGAACAGCTCCTCATTAATTATTCATGGCCGTGCATGACCTCACTTAACCCGAAATTTGTAATAGGACCCAACCGCAAGAAATAAAAAATCAGGGGGTTACTTGTTCTTGTACTTCTACTGTATACACAGGTGCGTTGGGTCCTATTACATTCATTTTGGCCCCCGTTATTTTCTTTTTGAGAAAATCACCGTCTTCTCTACTATTGGTCAAAAATCGTGATCGAAGGTACCGCCTGCCGGCCCAAAAAACGGCCGGCTATCCAGCTGTGCGCTGTTCGGCACAAGTCGTCTCTTTCTTTCTTACAAGACGACTTGGGCAAGTCCACAGTTTAAGTAAAACTTCGGTGTTTCGTTTCTTCATTCAGCAGGAGACAGCAACGAGAATATGGTATCTTCGCTGAGTATCGATCCAGTCACCACTGCTGACGTGCAGATTGCATTAGAAAGGACTAAACCGTCAACAGCAAAACTGAAGCCCAAATATGACGCATGGCAGAAGGAATTTGAATCAGTGTAGTAGTCTGTAGTAGTATTATGTAGTAGTATTTTCTACCATATATTCTTAGAGTTAAGTAGAAACCCGAGAAAATATTTCCAAAAATAGCGCTTCTTCCTACCAGAATCGTTTTAGAGCCTTCTCTACAGGCTAGACGGAAGAATCGTGCATCTTATTATTTTTCGAAGACTTTGACAAGTCATTTGGCTATTTTTATGTCCTATTTTGCTTGGGGGATGGGGTAAATACCCCTTCTCCATTATGCGACACTCGACAGTTTCATGATGGAGAAATTGAAATAGCGTGATAATAGCTCGAGACAGGACGTCTTTCAGAATATAAAAAAAAAACTAAATTATAAGAACCAACTCATCCTGCTTACTTCAACACGTTTCTTTATGTTAACAAAAATCGAAAAAATAGGGAAAATGAGGAAAAACGCTTAAAAGTTTCAGTTGCACGTTGTTATTCAGTGAATTTGTTATGGTTTAGTCTTTTTTTAAATGTTTCAGCCTGTTTCTTCAAGTTTGATTCGTTTGCATTTGCGTTTTGACTATTGGGCCGTAGAAATCCCTTTGTTTGCAAAGGTTAAACGCTGTTTTAGGCGTGTTAATCAGAAGCAACTGATGCTACTGTTACAAAATCTTCCCCTGTTCCAGTTATGTCGCACAATGTGTTCTCCGTTTGCCAATCAAAACAAACTTCTAGTATTTTACTGTTTTGTAATACGTGACACATACTTTTATGGGAAGACTTTTCATGAAAACCAGCACCCAAAACAAGCCAGCGTTCTTCTAAAAGAAGATTCAAATTTAAAATATTTGCAACAAACGCGTAAGAATTCCCGAGCGACAAATCCATTTATATGAGCTCAAATCACCAAATTTTTTTCAGAAGCTAGATTCTTCTCTTGAAATAAAGCCAGTAGATATAACTACCTTTTAGCTGTATAATAACATATCACTTACATATAAAGTTTAGCTTTAAGTCTTGCAGTCTGTTGATATTAATATATTTTTGTAGGTTCCATTGTTGTTATATCTTTGGGCTAGCTCTAATTGGTTATCAGGCTAGCTCTCCACCATTTGTCGTTAAAATTTAGTTACTGCGTAACTTTTAAAATGAATGACCCGAGTTAAAAGATGCGATCACACAGGTCTAAAAATAGGCTATTGTATTTGGTAATCTCGGTGCATGTCTGAACAAAGCAAAGTCAAAGTAACAATAGCGTGTGTAGGTTGTTTCTTTGTCCTATTCATAGACCACGCTCCGCGCCATGTAGCTGAGGTGATTCACTTTAAGATTGCATCTCATGCATGCTTATCTATAAAGTAAAATACCAGGAGCAATTTCAAGAAGTGGGGACATTTTACTTTCATAATCTTGCAAAAAGATTGAGTTTCAGGTAACCGACCCCAAAAACAAAGAAAACAACTGCTGTGTTTAAAAGAAACTCTTTATTGTGATTTCCATACTTCAATCAATAGTCACAACCTGGTCAAAAACGAAGATTAGTCTGAAAACAAATGTTCCCTGGCAGATAAACGACAAAAAAACCAATAGTAATGGTTTTAGATTGTTCCCACTGCAGGATCGCCAGTTATTAACCGCAAATTTGAAAACTGGACACATGAAATTGAGTTTCAGTACCGAGTGGGTCAATAAAAGTTCAAAGTTTGCAAGCCTGTAGTTTGCTATCTATTCATCAGATTCCTTCAAACTTCTTATAGTGTACCTAACATGTCAACTTGATAATAAAACTTACTTGGCTAAATTCGGTCATATTGTTCTCAAGTGATTTAATAAAAGTGGTTCCTCTCGCAATTCTTCAAAACAGGATTAAACTTCTGGATCAAACTTGATGTAAGCACAACAGCGATGAAAATCAAACTCAATCGGGCTTTCTTATTGCCTAGGCTACCTGTTGTGTAGTTACAGAGCCTGCCGTATTATTCCTTTACACTCGGGAATTCTTCAGCGTTTTTCAGCTAATTTCGTTATCGTCAGCTTGAATTGTTAGAAATTTGATCAAGAATTCTAGGCCTGTTTTGAAGGAATCTGAGATGAAACAATTTTATAAAATCGCTTGTAAAGTGGGAACGGTAAGGCCTATTTTGACAAACTAAATTTTCGTATCTAAGTTGACATGTTATACCCACACAATAATGATCAGTTTCAAGGAATCTGACAAATAGATAGCAAACTACTGGCTTGCAAACGTTTAGACTTTTTATTCAACTTACCCGGTAGGTCGTTTGGTGAAGCTCCCATTCAGAACGATATGCGGATTCGATCTTCATTTACCTGCCAGTAATATCATGGGTAGTTGGACGCCGCCGGGGTGCTTCTGTGGTGGAGCGCCCCAGCTTATATGCTTGCGGAGGAAAATTTTCGTACTTTTTGATAACAGAACTTTCAAAAGTTCGGCTGACACACAGTTAGGCTCAGAAGCTGCGGCGCTCCTCCAAAGAAGCACGCCTGCGGCGTCTAACTACCCATGGTAATATTTGTTTTCAGACAAACTTTGTTTTGGTGCTCAGTCGCATTATATTGCATCTTCTACAAGCTTTTTTTATGATGAAAAATATCTTTAATAAATTTATAATCACTCCGGAAGTTTTTCATTCATTAAAATTGACAGTTCTTCATTTGAATCATTGATTTGCCAATATGGCAAAAATAATTCCTGCAATTATCCCTTTGAATTAAGCACGGGTTACAACAGCAATTCACAGACAACACAGACAACAGTTCACAGACAACAATCACAGGATGTTCTTCAGAACCTTCACTGCACAACGTCCATAAATTTAATGCCAACAAATCCAAGGACCGATAGGCCGATATCAAGGGCTGATTCAATCGGAATCCGAAAGTTTATAAAAAATTCTTGGTGATCTTCAGGAAAGAATGTCCAGCTTTTGTGGCGACTTTTTGAAACAGTCGNAAGTGGGAACGGTAAGGCCTATTTTGACAAACTAAATTTTCGTATCTAAGTTGACATGTTATACCCACACAATAATGATCAGTTTCAAGGAATCTGACAAATAGATAGCAAACTACTGGCTTGCAAACGTTTAGACTTTTTATTCAACTTACCCGGTAGGTCGTTTGGTGAAGCTCCCATTCAGAACGATATGCGGATTCGATCTTCATTTACCTGCCAGTAATATCATGGGTAGTTGGACGCCGCCGGGGTGCTTCTGTGGTGGAGCGCCCCAGCTTATATGCTTGCGGAGGAAAATTTTCGTACTTTTTGATAACAGAACTTTCAAAAGTTCGGCTGACACACAGTTAGGCTCAGAAGCTGCGGCGCTCCTCCAAAGAAGCACGCCTGCGGCGTCTAACTACCCATGGTAATATTTGTTTTCAGACAAACTTTGTTTTGGTGCTCAGTCGCATTATATTGCATCTTCTACAAGCTTTTTTTATGATGAAAAATATCTTTAATAAATTTATAATCACTCCGGAAGTTTTTCATTCATTAAAATTGACAGTTCTTCATTTGAATCATTGATTTGCCAATATGGCAAAAATAATTCCTGCAATTATCCCTTTGAATTAAGCACGGGTTACAACAGCAATTCACAGACAACACAGACAACAGTTCACAGACAACAATCACAGGATGTTCTTCAGAACCTTCACTGCACAACGTCCATAAATTTAATGCCAACAAATCCAAGGACCGATAGGCCGATATCAAGGGCTGATTCAATCGGAATCCGAAAGTTTATAAAAAATTCTTGGTGATCTTCAGGAAAGAATGTCCAGCTTTTGTGGAGACTTTTTGAAACAGTCGGAAATATGATCTCCAGAAACAGGCATTCAACAGCAAGTTTCTGTTCCACTGAAACTTATGCTGGATTTCAGTAAATATATCAGAAACGACAACGTTGGCATGGCATCTCAAGTATGTGAATATCTTGCGCATGATCAATCGATGTGGAATTGGTTGTTTGAACTGCTAAAGCTTGGGCGGACCCTTTGGGCTAACGTGGTTGGCTAACTCTAACCATGTACTGCACTTGAAACTTAGGCAGCTCCTGTATGGGTTTCAACTCGTCAAGGCATGAATGTGCCGAAAACATCATCACTGGTTAAGTGTTCTTCTTGGCTACCCATCTGTTGAAGCAAAGGAAAACAAGAATATAATTTGACGTTTAAACGTTGCGATTGTATCTTTATCAGTAACAAGATAAGATTTTCATCAGTAACAACAACGGTTTTAGGTCAGCACAAGGTGTAGGTAGTTGCATTCAAGTCAAGAGAACGAAACTGAATGTAGAGAAAAGCTATGTACACGACTTGAATAATGCCACTGTACAACGTTGCTGACTGTATTTCTACAGCTTCTTTATACAGTGTGCGCAAAAAACGTTGCAGCCTTTGAAATTCAGATTGATACCGGGTGATTCATTAAAAACCTTCCCTGTTTGCAAGGCCACTGCTTCCTGGATATCAAGGTAATAATATTGGCAATTATATTATTTAATGGTGGATATGTTTAAATCGATTTTGAAATTTACCTGACTGAAATTGGCCAATCCGTTGTGAAATTATGAGACATTTTCTCGAGAAAGCCGCTTCAAGAAACTTTCAAAACAGACCTAGAATCACGACCAAATTTTCCTGATATTTCTGCCCTACAGCTATGACTTCAACACGTTTTAGCACGTGTTGTCCTCATGGGAGGATGAAATCATCCGGAATAGGGTAGGGTGGGGGTAATGTGGGTCTAAATTGATCAAAATCTCAAAATACATAGCTGGTAAAACGACAATAAAGTGCAAATACTTTCAAACTTTTCGTTTAATTGACATTCAATGCGTATTGCTTCATTTAAAAAAATCTCAGCTCTGATAGGCGCAGTTGGATATTTAAAAAAAAATTATCTTTTTAGGCAACTAAAATAGGCACACTATTCCCGACGAGCGGGAAAAGTGGGTATATTTTCGAAACTCCTATAACAGGGGAATATTGAAAGGTAAACGATTCAAACAATTAATGGAATCATATTCCCCACCTATTTTCTATTCGACAAAGTGCCAATCTTTGCCTTTTATCGCAAGAAATCCCGTCCCCGCGACGAAAATAAAACTGCTACCCTCATGCGGTGATCCACCATCGTTTCGAATTGGAAGGCCGTGATCGAATTTGATAGTAATGATCAAATAAAACCTTTTGCAGTTTGTTTTCACCCATTTACTGGTAACAAGATAGCACTTGCAGTAAAAGCAAAGCCTTTTTCACATTTTAGACACAAAACAACGTGGCAGGATGAATATAAATGCGAAATTTTAAGCAATTCAAGGGTTCGTTGAATTTGAGTTATGGCTGAATTCTCAGTAGGCCCACATTACCCCACTTAGTAAAATAATATGCAGAAAAATAATTATCGCTTCAATGACTTTGAAATAAACGTTATTTCACTTGTAAAAGACCAAACTTTCACCTTATGTTCATTCAATGGACCAGAAAAGCAAAATAACAGTGGCAGGGAAAAGTTCTTCTCGGCTTTGAAATTCTTCCACAGTAGGCCATCCACTAAAATTATTTTATAAAACGAATGGAGATACATCTAAGACGAATGTTTTATATAAAAAGGTTTGTTATTATGTAGACATTACAAGAAAATAGCCAACCTTTCTTCGATTTGACGAGGAAGGATATTTTTAGCAAAAAGCTTAATAGACCCACTTTACCCCGTAGACCCACATTACCCCCACCCTACCCTAATGCTGTTATGCTCCAAGGATGACACTTTCAGCCTCCCAGAGGGATACCACGTGCTAAAACATGTAAAAGCCATTGCAGCAGGACAGAAAATTTGATTTTAGGCCTATTTTGAAGGTTTCTTGGAGAGAAAATCCCTAATAGTTTCAACACAGAGTGGCCGATTTCAGTCAGGTAAATTTTAAAATCGATTTGAAAATGTCCACCATTAAATAATATATTTGCCAATATTATTGTCTTGATATCCAGGGAGCAGTGGCTTTTCAAACGGGTATTGTTTTTTTTACTCATCTGGTAGATGTATGGAAATTAATCAAACTCGATTTGATAGCCGAAAGACATATGTACTTTATGTGATTGTTCTTCAATTTTTTCTGAGCACTGGAAATAAGAATTAATTAGAATATATAATGAATCTTTGATTTGAAACGCACGAAAAATGTCGTAAAACCCTGAATTAAATCATAAAGAATCTCCTCACACATAGAAATCGTCAAGTACATCTCCTCTCTTTAGAGTAAAAAGAGATCTTTAAAGAATTGGTAAATTTAACTACGTTCGTAAAAATTCATTTATTAACTCTTGCCTGTTATGGATCACAAATAATTCGCATGGAACGCGGAGTTTCGGCATATTTTTACAAGGATATTTACCCTTGGGCAGATAGAGAAACGAACGATACTGTTTAAAGAACATGCAGAATAATATGAAATATGACAACTAACCTTCCATCATCATCATCAATGATTTATTTACAGTAGGCTGAATAAACAGTAGCTGAATTAAAGCTAATTAAGGCCTACTAACCTTTGGTAGAAGTCTACCAGTGGTTCGACTTCAATGCCCATCTTACGACAAGCTTCCAGTCCATCGGGAGTAGCACGTGTACCCAAGGAACCAGCCGTTTCATTTGTGATTCGTGACGTCAGGATTGATACGAATGCCTGCTTGTCATGCTTGCTTGCAAAGTAGGAAGCACATTTTATAACTTGGAAGAATCTCCTGAATAAATAAGAATAGGATCATCAATAAAAGTGAGAAACATACCAAAATCCTGTCAGTTATGATGTTTTAAAGATGGCTAAAAAAGTTATGTTATACCGGGTGTCTCAAAAAAGTACCCCCTGTTGACTGGGAAAAAGAAAAAACGATATACGATATCGGGACTTACTGAGGGCAAACTAAATTTGTTAATCTTCAACTGAAATGCAGGTACCTTGCATCATAGGCATAAGCTTGCATTTATAGATCGTTCACCAAACACAGGAGATACGAAAACTAATAACTTTTTAAAATGCGACAATGTACGAGACAACATTTTGAGTATACACACCTGAAACCAGATGCTTTGAAAAAGGGCCTAGCCATGCTTTGATTTCATAGGCATTTTTGAAAGGAACTTTCAATTTTAATTTTTAGAATTTACTTATGAAAAGAATTCTACTTTGAGATGTTTCAATTCTTCTTGAAATCACTAAAGTTAGATGTATCAAAGAAGAGGAAATGGAGCACATGCACGCTTATTGTTTAGCTGTGGTACGAGTTTATATTATTCTTACCACATTTGTTATCTATTCGTGTAACCAGGGTCGTGGCTGAGCGAGCGTCTATAATTCTTTTCAAAAGCAAAAACTAAAAGTTTAAAATTCCTTTGGAAAATGCCCATGATCAAATCATGGCTAGGCCCTTTAGCGAAACCTCTGGTTTCAGGTGCATCCTAAATTTTAACTTTGCGAGTTCGTATCTCCGGTGTCTGGTGGACGATTTATAAATGAAAGGTATGTGCATTTAAGTTGAAGATTAACAACTTTAGCTGTGCACTCGGAAAGTCTCGACATCTTATCGTTTTGTTCCTTTTTCCATTCAGAAAGGGGTCCTTTTTTGAGACACCCGGTACTTCTTACTGTTGTAGTTATACTGTTATATGGATCTTGACCTACTGTAACATGAAACCTACCTACTAAGGAACGATTAAAACATTTCAGGAGCAATATAAGTTTAAAACAATTATTCAACGAACAAGCAACCAGAACTTTAACGTTTTGAGAAATCTGTTTTAGTAATCGATTACGACTGAACGAAATAATGAAATTTAATTCAACCTAACGCCCAGTTTCCAGTCAGTGGAATTTTCCGAGCGGGCGGAAATTCTTTTGTTTAAAGCAAAATTTCCAGTCAGTGGAATTTTCCGATCGGGCGGAAATTCTTTTGTTTGCGACAGAAAATGTCGCTTCGCAATTGAATAGAAATTTAAGGTTGAATGACTTTTGATTGTTTAAAAGTCCGCCCGCTCGGGAAATTCCACTGACTGGAAATCAGCCTTAAGGTTACTGCCCTGGTTAATATGACCAAAAGTATCATTTTAAGTTTTTTCCTTTTATCAATAATACAGGGTCGAAGCTACAATTTGAAACTCTCCCAGTCAATATCTAAGCACTGGAAGTAATGATAATTCTTAGTTAAAGATAAGAAACTAAAAGTTACAGTAGAGATTTATTCCTAAATAGGAAGGGATTAACGATAATCACTTGACCTTCAAGNCCAAGCCATCCGTCAGCTTACACCGGGGGGCAATTGTAACACGCTGTTACAATTGCCGCTGACCTGCTTAGCTATCTTTATTCCCCTTTTTACATTTCATGAGCTGTTCAACTTAAAAGTTTGAATGTAGTTATGATCCTAAATAGATGTCATGTCTATGAAGTGAAAATATAATTTTTGCTCAAGAACAAACTTTTTCTGAAACAAATTCACATTGGAAGCACATTTTTACTTTCGTGCTCAAAAACATGTTTTACCCTCGAAAATTTCGCAAACTTGGATATAATTCATGTTTCTGAAGTAGCATGTAGAGGATTGAAATGAGCATTTTCTATGCAAAAATGAGATTCTTTGCTTGTTTTTGCTTGGCGTGAGAGCCAGTGTTACTTATCAAAACAGTTGTTTTCTCTCGTTTCGTTTATTCTGTTAAACGGAGATGACGAATCACGAATATTTTCCCACCATGCAATTTGATTTGCGGTCTGGGTTGGAGAGTAAATCTCCCTTTAGTTGCGAGGCTTATTGGTGATGGGACAACTTTTCGGCTATTATTTTAGGTAATAATTGCTATATTTTAACTGTGAATTTAAAACGAACAGTTCTGCAGAGGGAAAGTTATCATTTGTAAAAGCTCCGTGGCAGCCATTTACCAGACCTGTATCTGCCATTTACCAGAACAAACCACTCTCCCCAGTCTTCTTTTTTGATTGACAAAATGGTCTATTGCCACGTGTTACAATTGTCCCCGGTCTCCCCTACGTACATAAGACTATGAAAGCTGTTGAATGCCACATGTACAGTAAATCCCCGCATATAAGAACCTAGAAAAATAAGAACCTACATGCTGTTTTTCCTAAATTATGCACCTTGTAAATAAGAACCTGTTTCAGTTTGATTAAAAGAATATATTCTTATTGCAAGGGTAATGCAAGTAATTTTTGTGGTCCTTATTACATCTATTTTGTTCCTGGTGCCTGTTAAAATCTGAATGTCTTCCCCTCATATTTAATGGCCAAACTTTTTGTCAAGATTCTAAGTTTAGAATGGGTTATTAGACTGTTAACAACATTGCCAAAAGCAAATAGCAGGGTTGGAAATCTCTTGGTGATGACTCCCGAAAAGGTTGTCAGAAGGGATCTTTCGAATAAGAACCTTTAAGAACCTTATACCCTGAAATTAATCTAAGTACCTCTTAAATAAGAACCTAACTCAGCCTGGCCGTCAAAAAAGTAGGTTCTTAGATGCGGGGATTTACTCTATTTCATTGCAATGATGACATTGTTGAAAGAGCAGAACCAAAATGATTTAGAAAAAAATCGAAAACTGAGAATAAATAAATAAGGGAAATAAGAATTAGGGATACGAAGCCAATCTTCAACCGATTTGAGTGCAATTAACCATCACTTTTTGGGTGCGTTTGATTAGTAATTCTAAGCCTACCAAACACTAAAAATATTAGACTTCATGGAGGACGGCAACATATTTTCTAACCAACCCAAAATCTTAAAAACGTTAGGTTTCAGATTCACTATGGGGAATTCATCAAGATTTTCAAAGTCTGCCAAACCTTCTTCCTTCAAGAGCAGAAGGTTCAGAAGGCATTCCAGACCTAGAAATACCAAGTCTACCGCTTGCTTCGGGGTCAGTGAAACACGTGCGCTGCGTCTACCAAGTCAACCGTTTTCAGAGTTGGTACCAATCAAACACACCCTTACAAGCGTGCATTTATCGTATCTATAAAGTGCAATAACATTCTCTAGTTTTTTTCAAAAAGGCGAATACGTATATTTTGTAAACAAACCTGAAACAAGACAGCATCTTTAGTTCTTGAATCCCAATCATAATCCAAAGATCGATGTAACGTAGCTAACAAGGGTAGTCCAATTAATGACTTGTCTTCTGGCAGAACTTTGCTTTGTTCATGAAATGGATCTTTGAATTCCGACATTTCCATGAGGTTATGTCTTCTTTTCGTACATTGTAAAACTGGAATACAAAAGATAAATCGACGCTTTATTTCAATTTCCCTAGAGTAGCGAATAGCTGGGAGAGTGATTGGAAGAAAAGCAAAATGTCAGCATACACTACTGGGGTCAGAATAAGCGGGAAGGATTGAAATTTGCAACGTACAAAAAAGATGCACATCTTATCGTCCTCAGAAATTTTGAGCTGTGAACGAATACCTAAAATAATGTATAACTGATGACTGTACTTCAACGCATGCAAAACTATTTCGCAACAGTACAGCCACAGCTGTTTTGGAGTGATCTAGATAACAATCAAAATCACTCAAAACCGAAGCAGAAATCTATAGAGTTGCGAGGTGGCCAAGTAGAAGCTTTGAGATATTGTAAAGCAATTTGACGACGCACGTACTGTGTTGTTAGTAGCATAGGTTCCAAATCTTTAAAAAGGTTAGTGTAGAATTCTATGACCTATTTCTTTGAACTGAACGGCTTGAAAGAAACTATTACCTCATTCACACTGATACTACTTATTTATTTATTTATTTATTAAATGCCATAATACACTACTTTTACAAGCATGGTGGCTAAACAAAACTTAAACTACTAACAATCAAATAACAAACAACAAGAACAAAAATCTAAAAACAAAAACGTCAATAAAAGCAAGAACATAACAGCAATAGCTTAGGAGTTTGGATTATCCATGGTTGTACTTTGGCTGCTTGTACCATGGTTAGAGATGAATTTATAAAGAGCGTTAATCACCGTAATATCTGTATTTGAAAAGATATTTTTAAAAATTTCTTCCGAGTGCACCCCCGCAGGGGGCTTTGCAATTTGAAATAACAAATTTCTTTGGTCTTCATAGGCTGGACACACGCAGAGAAAATGTATTTCGTCTTCGATTTCATCAAGGCTACACATTTGACATTTTCGTTCAGTTAACTGGAGACCTGCGTGTCTTCCTGTCTCAACTAGGAGCTTGTGGTCACTGCACCTGAATTTTGCTAGGGTTTTTCTTGACTTAAAATCGGTTAACAGGGTCAAATACTTTTCAATTTCAAATTTATTCTTAAAGAGCTTATACGTTCGAAGTTTTCGATTTCGTGGACTATCTGTATTAGCTAGCTCTATTTCACCTTTCCAAAAGTTACTAAATGAACTCCGCAATTTTTGCTTGCAAATTTTACTGACATAACTAGTACTGAATGATGTAGGGTTTTCAAATACCCTGTGCATACCCAAGGTCTTCAAAACGATTCTGATGGACGACAGCCAGTTTGAGGGATTAGAACAATTGGCTTCGGTTTCGTAAGCTAGTCCCAATAGTGAATCAGCATCCATGTGCGCAACTCTATGCCAAAATTTAATCAGCTGCGTGATCCCCGATATAAGGATAGGGAATTGGCCAAGCTCGCCTAAAACTGCTAGTGAAGAGCAATTTCTCTTTACTCCAAGTAATGTTTTACAAAACTTTAGATTTGGTTTTTCGATTTTAGACTTTAGGAAGTAATTAAATATATTAGTTTTCTCCTGAGAGATAGAATCAAGTTGGTGATTCGAGAATACAGACCATATTTCGGAACCATATAGAAGGATCGGTTTGATCAATTTAGAGAACAAATCAAGAGAATGTGTTATGTTAAGATTAAATTTAAAAATTGTATCTATTAAAGGGTACATTGCCTTATTTGCCTTGTCTGTCAGACTTGAAACAGCTTTGGAGAAAGAGCCACTGGCTGTAATGTCGATACCAAGATAAGTGAAATCTTGTACTAAATCTAATTTTTTATCCTCATAATGGAAATCATGCCCTTTCAAGACTTTACCACTTCTGTTGAAAACCATTGTCTTACATTTACCAATGTTAACATCAAGTTGAAATTTATTACAGAACTTAGACAAATTATTTAGACAGGTTTGAAGGCCTTCGTGTGTCCTTGACATTAAAATAAGGTCATCCGCATATAGCAGATGTGAGATTTGTTTCCCCCTTAAGTCTATAGGGTCAGCATTGTCACTAAAATAGTTCTTCATATCATCTATGAACAAATTAAAAAGGAGAGGACTAAGCACACATCCTTGTTTAAGACCTAAATTGCTGTCTATAGTATCTACTGATACCAGCTTGAACTAAACCAGGTTAAATTTTAACCCATCAAATAAATGCGATTGGTTGGATTAACCAATTAGAACGCAACATTCGATAACCAGGTTTTGTTTAAGCTGGTTTAACTTCCCATTGTGAATGGGGTATATTTTGCTACTTTGCTATAATTCTACTGTTGGACTTTTCTGAAATCTGCAATATTATCAAAGTTAAAGGGTTTTTCTTCTTTTTTGTAAGAATTCAAGGAAAATTTTGAAGAAAAATTTAAACCATCGTAATTTCTAAACTTTTTGAAGAAACAGAATAATTTACAAGAAAACCATAGTTTTTTAATGTCTACAATATGGTACCGGGTGTCCCAAAAAACTGTATACAAATTTGAAAAGTTCTGACGCCAAGAGTTTACAACCGATTACCCAAAGGAAATTTTTTGTTAACCCTGAATGGCTAAATTAAATTTTAATATATTTCTTACCATTATCGGTAACTTGGTTGTAGAGCTATAAATGAACAAACGCTAAATTTCCTCTTAGGCCCAAACCAGAGCTGCCATTGTTAGACCCCTGAGAAGGCAAGAAACCCTAAAGCATGGCAACTCTCGATAATCTCATAACCCAATTTGCTACTGATTTTAACCGAACAAAACTAAATCAAAGGCTTTCCTTAAAAAATTGTATCACTGTTTCTTATTGGTCAAAGGAATTCTTTACCTTCACTACAATGAACCAGTTATTGTGAAAATTACAATTTTGATGTAAAGTAAAGTAAAGAAATAACTTGACTAATGATAATGTAATATGAGTGTCCCTTGAGGGTATCTTCCTCTATGTTTCTAACAATTAGAATCACGAGACATATCAGCTTTGGACGATAAGGGCGGACATGCTTCTGCCTTCCCTAGAATCGTTAGCTCTTCTCTACTGGAAGCTCTGGTTTGGGCTAAAGAGGAAATTTTACACTTGCTGATTTATTGCTCTGCAACCAAGTTACCGAAAATTAAAAGAAAAATACCTAAATAAACTTCATCCATTGAGGGTTAACATAGTTTTGGGACGATTTGAAGACAACTCTTGGCGTCGGAATTTTTTAAACTTTAAACTTGTCTACAGTTTTTTGGGACACCCGGTATCAAGCACAACTCTTTTTTTTTTTTTTTTTTTTTCTATTTGCCACCCAGCATCTAACATTTTCTTACCTGCTATTAAGAACTCGTTAAGGATGTTATCAACCCCAGGGGACTTGTTTCGTTTGAGACAATTAATAGCTTCTGTAATTTCATTTTCGTTTATACGAAAATCAAGTTCAGTAAAAATTGCTGGGTTAGGGGCTGAAATCTCCTCATTGCTAATATCTTCCTTTCTCAAGAGATTTTTAAAGTGGCTTGTCCATTTGTCTGGGGTAATATTATCAGCACTATCGGGTTTATCTTTACCATAAGATCTCATTTTATTAACCATTTTATTAACTCATTTTATTTTATTTTATTTTATAGAAAGTACGTTACAGCGAGAGTATAGGGTACTCTCTTTCGTTTTTCTTCGTTTGGATTTCATTGGCATGCGAAATGGAAGGTAGCAAGGAGAGAAACATTTTCCAGAAAATATAAAAATACGAAATCAGACTCAATGTCAGTCAGTTAAAGTCTCCGAGTGTGCGGAATTGTGCACAGACTCGCCCAGCGCTAAATTTTCATCCGAGAGAATTTGTCGCTTTGAGGTTGAATAAAAAGCTGAGCACCCCTTCAGTATCCCCCTATCCCTATAATGCGCTGAATGAATCTTGATTTTTTAAAATTACGCCTCCTTCGAAAATTCCACTGACTGGAAATCATCCTTTAAATGGAACTACAATTTTATTTGCTGATTTGGGCGGCTTGCGCCGCGTTCAAAAATTGTTAATAACCATGTAATAACATATTATGGATGCAATACAGGCATTGTTGTTGGTCCTACCGTAATTCCAATATAGCTATGATCATCTCGCGGTAAAAACAAGGAAGTAAAGGATGCGCATGCGCATTAAGCTAAAATTGATTCTCTTAAAATCAAAGTCTGTCAGGTCCAAAGTCCGCCTTCCTGTATATTCTTTGTTCATGTTTATTGTATATCTTGAGTTGTTATTGAATTACCATATAACTAACAATAAAGAGCTCCTCCACCTACAATCCTTCACAAAAATTGTGAGACTGCATCCCCTTCCTAGCCTGCGCGCTGCCTCAACACTCCTCCTCTAAAGTTTGGCATGCTAGCGAACTACAGGCTTGCAAACGTTCAAACATTTCTGATTCACCCAGTAAAGCTTCAGTAAAGTAAAAATGGTTTTGCTAACCTTTATTCGTCCATTTCTATAAGGAAAAACATCACTTGTATTGTGAAACCAGCATAGGCGTCAAATCTTTAAAAATAATTGCGCAAATTGTTTTTGCATCTTGCTTTTGATTTAATGGCTTGAAAAGAACTTCAGTGCTATAGCTTATTATTAGTTTGTTTTTTTATAAGTTTATTAGTTTATGAAGGTCTATGATTTAGCGGTAAGCAGAAATCTGTAGCTTTTCTGGTTTGCCATTTTTGTAGTTTTTGTTATTTGATAATTTATTCTATTTTTGTATTAAATCAACCTCCTGTTATTTTCCGTGATTCTATTGTGCTGCGCAGCGAACTTCCACTGCCAAGGAGCGAAGGGAAGGAAACTGCGAAGGAGCGTGCTTCCAAATAACAAAAACTACAAAAATCAACAGTTAATCTGGTTTCCCTGTGACCATGGTGTGGGGTTGTAAACAAAAGAACAAAAGGACAATAGGCAGATTGTGGAAAGAAAAAGTTAATCACCCCTCGTGGTGATAAACAGTGAATTGCCCATTGTGGCAACAAAAGCTACTACTGCAAAACCACCCACTGAAACAAACAGCAAATTAAATGAATCTAATGGGTCATGAAGCTCAATTTGTTTTGGTAATGTTTCTCAAGGCTTTCTTTATTAGTAATTGCATACAGCACTTGAGAATGTCTTTACAAATAACAACAATGAAATTTTCATGATATCTATTATTCACAATGCCAACTCGGGGTTTTATGTATTTGATTCTCATGCTAGGAACTCTTTTGGCATGCCAGATATAAATGGCAGTGCAGTGCTGTTAAATTTAAGAAAAATATTTTCCTTACAAAATTACCTGCGCTTGCTAGCCATTGCACTGAATGCTACTTTCTTTGAAGTGGTTTCTGTCACATTTCATAATCTGAATTCTTCAGATTTACCCCATTAATATTTATTTTTTCACATTTCAATATTTATCTATTTATGAATCCAAGAAAAAGGAAAATCTCCACTGAGAGCTATGTTGAAAGTGAACAGCAACACAAACTAAAAAAATTGCGTCAATTTGTGGCCAGCAAACGTAAAAACGAAAGTGAATGTGAAAGACAGGAGCAACTTTCAAGAAAGCGTTCGAATGCAAGCAAAAAGCGAGCAAATGAAACTGAATCTGAAAGGGAAGAGCGTCTTGCAAAACAGCCGCAGAATGCAGCCAATTAGATTAGTTGTATCGTTGATGATGCGTCTTCGAATGCTTAGCTTTTAAAAAGTGTAAAACGTTTCTCTAAAATTTTCACATGTAATCCTATTGACGTTTATCAAAATGATTCAAAACGATTCAAATCTTTTTGGCGCGATCTGCATGGAAAGTTTGCTCTTCGCTAAGCAATAGTATGTGAAATTTGATTTTAAGTAGCTACAAGGTTCCTAGCAACTGTCATCTTTGAGGTCGCACCAAAGCTCCTCTGCCACCAAGTGGATACGTTCTGGCGTTTCTGTAACTCGAAAATAACTTCGTATGCTTGTGTTTTACATGTCAAATGTATTATACCACATTGCAACCAGTATACCTCAATGTTCCTGCTTACCAGAAACTATTATGACTTCTGCGTGTATACAAAATTAAAGCCACAAAGACAGACGCAGCACTTCACTTAACAAGGTTAACAGCTGATTTATATTCTTATAGAAAGTACGTTACAGCGAGAGTATAGGGTACTCTCTTTCGTTTTTCTTCGTTTGGATTTCATTGGCATGCGAAATGGAAGGTAGCAAGGAGAGAAACATTTTCCAGAAAATATAAAAATACGAAATCAGACTCAATGTCAGTCAGTTAAAGTCTCCGAGTGTGCGGAATTGTGCACAGACTCGCCCAGCGCTAAATCTTCATCCGAGAGAATTTGTCGCTTTGAGGTTGAATAGAAAGCTGAGCACCCCTTCAGTATCCCCCCTATCCCTATAATGCGCTGAATGAATCTTGATTTTTTAAAATTACGCCTCCTTCGAAAATTCCACTGACTGGAAATCAGCCTTTAAATGGAACTACAGTTTTATTTGCTGATTTGGGCGGCTTGCGCCGCGTTCAAAAATTGTTAATATCCATGTAATTAACATAAGATTGATGTAATTGCGCATTTCATATCGCCCTTGGTAATACAGGCATTGTTGTTGGTCCTACGGTAATTCCAATATAGCTATGATCATCTCGCGGTAAAAACAAGGAAGTAAAGAATGCGCATGCGCATTAAGCTAAAATTGATTCTCTTAAAATCAAAGTCTGTCAAGTCCAAAGTCCGCCTTCCTGTATATTCTTTGTTCATGTTTATTGTATATCTTGAGTTGTTATTGAATTACCATATAACTAACAATGAAGAGCTCCTCCACCTACAATCCTTCACAAAAATTGCGAGACTGCATCCCCTTCCTAGCCTGCGCACAGCCTCAACACTCCTCCTCCAAAGTTTGGTATGCTAGCGAACTACAGGTGACATGCGTCTTGCAACAAGCACAGGTGACATTCGTCTTGCAACACATAATCAACGAATTTTTTCAAAATAATTAATATATCAAATTAAAGCTGAAATTCTCCCGTTTCTTATGGTGTAATTTGATTCGGAGTTTGTTTGGTTTTGGAAGGGTGGTTGATCCACGAGGAAGGAGCACAGGTGACATTCGTCTGTGGCATTCACTTTTTCAAATTATTTCCCCTTCCTCGTGGATCAATCACCCTTCCAAAACCAAACAAACTCCGAATCAAATTACATCATAAGAAACGGGAGAATTTCAGCTTTAATTTGATATATCAATTATTTTGAAAAAAATCGTTGATTATGTGTTGCAAGACGAATGTCACCTGTGCTATGCTAGCGAACTACAGGCTTGCAAACGTTCAAACATTTCTGATTCACCCAGTAAAGTAAAAATGGTTTTGCTAACCTTTATCGTCCATTTCTATAAGGAAAAACATCACTTGTATTGTAAACGCATTTTTTTATCGTAGGCTGCAGTTATTTCAAACAAGAAAATTGCAGCAGCTGAGAAAATGCAAGATATTACGGACGAGGTAAGAATTCACCAGTGCTTTCACTGATTGCAAGGAATCCTTGTAAGGGAATTGAACCGGTCGCCACAGGGTAACCAGAAAATATTTGCTGCTAAAAATCGAAAATTGAATAGTCTTTCTTTGTCCCCTGTGCGTTTTGATGTTTGGTCATTTGTAACTTTGTCCTCTGTGTTCTACAGGGTGTTTCAGAAAAAACGCAACCCAACTATAATTGAAAATTTTCAAAAAATGACAAGATTTGAATAGATGTAGTGTATACCATCTGAAAGCACAATCTTTCTTCTTTCCAATGATATGCAGTTTGGATACATTAATGGAATTATTTATCATTTAATTGATACTTTAGTGAGTATGATCGATTTTAAATGCAGCATGCTGTAAGAGCAATATCAACACCTTTTTTAGGACAAAAAGTTACAAAACAGATTTCATGAAAACATTTCAGGCCTAGAATCACTTGAGGCGATGCCCTTAGGGAGGAAACATGAACATTTACTTTCATGAGACACATTTTTATTAAAAATGATAAAATAAGCTCTCACAAAGATGGGTTTTCGCCTATGCAAATGTCCTACCATTATCCTGCATCTAAAATAGACTATACTTACTAAAACGTCAGTTAAGTGATAAATAATTCCATTGTTGTGTCCAAACTGCATAGCATTGGAAAGAAGAAAGATTGTGCTTTCAGATGGTATACATTACGTATAAGTAAAATCTTGTTATTTCTTGAAAATTTTCAATTATAGTTGAGTTGCGTTTTTTCTGAAACACCCTGTAGTTCTGTATCAAGCACAGGGGACCAAGGTACACAAATGACCAAGCATAAAAACGAAACAGGGCCAAAGAAGAAGTAATCAATCTTTGATTTTCAGCTGCAATTTTCTTCAGGTTTCCCTACGATAAAATGGTCATGTTTAGCACATTTCAATATAGCAGCCAAGAAAGAATTTTTAAAATAGTCATTTCTTACTTTGATGGCCATAACTCGCAGTTTTATACTTTTGTCCAAGGATTTGTTTGATTTGAAAGTAAATGTATTGTCAAAAATTGCTAGAAACATCAGAGAAAGCGTTTTGTTTGTGTATTTCTCTACTTTCAGAATTTCTTCTCTATTTCTGGAAAATTTCTTCTAGCCAATGGAAGAGCATTTCAAATATGTCTTTGCACCTTTGTGCAATTTTTATCAACGAGATTCAGCTTTGTTTTTTTATGCTACATCATTAATGTAAATGGTTTTCCAATACTTTCATATAGTATATGTCTTCTGATATATCATATCTAATTTGTAAAATATATAAAAAAATATCTAATTTCAGCTGCATAATGCTGACGAAGAACTAAAAGACAAGAAACAACAGCTGAAAGATACAGACGGTGTTGAAGTTCTAAAGGGAGATGATGTAAGTGTAATTGATTTTATATCACGGTCAGCTGTGTCTTTCTCTCCCATTTTTTTTTTTTGGACAGGACAGTGGGAGTATAAAAATAAAATATAACGATAATATGGTGATAGACAACAGATAGTAAAACATAATATTGATAGAAAGAGTAGTACCTTCCTCTTGAATGCTTGACCAGTCCCAATCCACTTGGCTGCTTGTGTGCTCGTGTGTAGGCATGTAGGGCAATGGGATAATGTGTAAGTCCCATTCTTCTGAGATAGTGTAACAGTTTATTCGTTGTTATAGCAACTCCTCGGCTAGAAACCCATGGGAGACATTTCGGAGCTTTAATTCTAGTATGTCCCTTTCCCTTAGGGGCTCCTCGCAGTCCCGCGTCCGGGACCACGGTTGCCTTATAAGTTCATTGACGTTCGATTAACGAAAAGTTCCATAATTCGAATCAACGCCTTGAAATTTCAATCTGAGTACAGCATGTTCAGATTCCATTATAACTGTTGTAATATGAATAGATTCTATTAGGTTTAGTGGCGGCTGTGACGGCATTGTGCTGTGATTTCCTGGATATGGCGGGAAAGCTATGTTGTGGTGGTTGTGGTTGTCGTTGTTGTGGTAGTTGTTGTATGGTGTGTTATGATGATGACTCTGTTTTCACCAGTATGTCCTTCAGGTTGGTCCTTCTTTGGAGAGCCAGGACCGGCCTGCTGTCGTTCCAAACCTGTTGAAGAACTTGGTTATCCTCTATTAAATGCCAGTGATTTCTAATGATGGACCCAATTCTAGCTGTGCTAGAGTCATATAAGAAAGAAATAGGCCATAGAATTTTACACCAACTTTTTTAAAGATTTGGAGCTTGGGCTGACTTTTGCAGGTTAACAAACTTAAGCAAGAAACCCTTGCGATTGGTTGTTGGTTATTTGTTAAAGATTTGCTACTTAGATTAAAACTAGCTCAAATATGAATAGTTTCTTTCTTAAAATCAGTTGTACCTTTCTTTTCACCCATCACATATATTAGATACAACGGAGCCTTAGCTTACCTGGATAAGTATTGCATTTTAGGTGTTACCGAGACTGAGGATTCTTAAAACGGCAGGCTAGGTAGGTTTGGAAGGCCTTTTGAGCCTTCTGTTCCAAGAGGCAGAGGTTTTGGCAGAATTTGGAAAGATTTTCGTTTTCATAGCGATTCGCCATGGTGACTACGAAGCCTACGGTTGTTAGGATTTTTTGTGTTTGATTGAAAAATATGTTTGCGTCTCTGCGAAGCCTAATATTTCAGTATTTAGTTGGTCAAATACACCCTAAACATTGAGGCAAGCTTTCAGTTCCTGTCGCTTTAAGACCGAATTTCTTGTCTTCACTTTTAGTTCAAGCGTTACGTGAACAANGAATTCTTGTTTGATTGACCCCAAAATTCTTAAAACAGCAGGCTAGGTAGGTTTGGAAGGCCTTTTGAGCCTTCTGCTCCAAGAGGCAGAGGTTTTGGCAGAATTTGGAAAGATTTTCGTTTTCATAGCGATTCGCCATGGTGACTATGAAGCCTACCGTTGTTAGGATTTTTTGTGTTTGATTGAAAAATATGTTTCCGTCTCTGCGAAGCCTAATATTTCAGTATTTGGTTGGTCAAATACACCCTAAACATTGAGGCAAGCTTTCAGTTCCTGTCGCTTTAAGACCGAATTTCTTGTCTTCACTTTTAGTTCAAGCGTTACGTGAACAAGCTGCGTGGAAAGAGTACCCTTTACAAAAAGAAAAGACAAGAGGTATGACTCGTCTTTTTCCTCGTAGCTTTATTGGTAGAACTCAGATAATCTACAGAGTGTCCCAGACAAAATTGTGCCCCATTTGTGTGGCTGCTGCAGAGGATCTTTAACTTTTATTGTCCCATTCTTGATATAGTTGCATAGGATAGGCTTCAACTTAGAGTTTGAAACCTTGTTTTAGCTAATCGGACAAGTGGTTGCTGGTTTATGGTGCGAGAAAGTCAAAAAAGTGATTTCATCAAAAACAGCACTTTCTTTGTTCTCCAAAAATGCCAAAATCGAGTAAATACTACAAGAGAGGGTTCTAGTGCTGTTCTGGAAGTTTTTCTACAGTTGACAAAGGGTTAATTGTGTTGTTTATTGATAACACAACACCAGTAACCCATTGTAAAATGTATAAACAATTCAAATAAAACGCTAGAACTTTAGGGAAAAGATGGTGTCGGGGAGCATTTGACCAAGATGCACTGCGTTCTATGATGGAATCAACAAAGCAGTCATTCTATAGAAATTTGATCATTAAACGCAATGCATCTTGGTCAAATGCCCCTCAACACAATGTTTTCCGTAATCGTCTATTGCCGCCTTTTTTCTCATAGGCTTTGGTATAGTGAACGTACCTTCACCAATGCAAGACAGTACAAAAGATCATGTAGTTTGAGATTTAGTATATTTTATACAGGCATTCGTCGTTACAAGTTTGTACCACTGGAAAACTAAAGTCTGTCTCAAATTAGATATTACGTGAAACTGTCCGCGAATAACAACGATTGAACTGTTTCGCATGAGTAATTTTGCGTTATCGTAAATCTCAACGTGACATCTAATTTGGGATAGACTTTAGACTTATTGAACTGTCAGCTTTAATTTCCATTTATACTTTTGAAATTTGTTTAAATTGTGGAACATTTTTGTACACAGCTAGCTGAGTTACGAGCAGAAAGTGGTGTGCTATCAAGAACAGACGAGATTCTAAAAGGAAAAGATCATCAGACCCAGTCATTATTGGTATGCTTTAAGTTTTATTATTTACAACTTCTTTCTTGGGTTGTGTCTGGTAATTGCAATCGGTGCATGACTTGAGGGCATTATGTCCGAAAACACATTTAAGGGGTACTTTTATTGTGCCATATCTTTGCAAGAAGAAAAATCTTTTTCATGCAACTTTGTTGAAATATGGGAGATTGTGATGAAGATCATTTTCGAAAAAGAGACGTTTCCATGGTTCAAAATCTTGATGACAATTCTAGAGTATTTACGACATTTCCAAGTATATCAATTATCGAGATATTTTCATTATTATTTAAGACGTAAACAGTTGGACTGGGCCATATTATTTAAGAACGTTTCGATAAGATCTCCCATCATACTAGCTAAGCTAAGAAACTACAAGTGCAAAGTTGTTTTTAAATCCACTGGAATTATTCAGAATAAGAAAAGTGGAATTATTCAAACAGCATTCACAGTTAAGTTTTTATCATCAAATCTACAAGTAAGGAAACTTCCGATGAAAAAAAATAAGCTAGAAAGTCCCAAATGGGTCAGAAACAAAATGAGTGGAATAGAAGAATTCTGAACATTTAATGACAGGCGATCTCTCATTATTTCTCGTTTATTGAAATAATTTCAAAGCCTTGATGGTATTAACCTGATGTTTACCAAGTTAATTTTGTTATTTTAGTTTACATTTCTTTCCTTTAAACAGAAATTTAAAACGATAAGAATTGGCCGCTTATTAACTAAATCATAACGCAATAAAACAAGCCAAGTTTATTTCTAATAGCGACTGGATAGACCAAATATGTGAATGTTTTCTTCAGGCAAACATCGAGGGAAAACATGGTGTCAGTGGATTTCACGAAACTCAAGAAGAATTAGAAAAAATCTCAACTCTGAAGAGTGAGCTGGATGAGGAGAAAGGAAAAACATTGGAAGATATTTCTCAAATGGTTAGGACCTTCTTTGAATTTTTATTTAAAACATTGTCCCTGTCAATTTCTTTATCTGTACTTGAAAATGTGACAAAGCTATTGGTAGATTTTATAACAACTAGGCAATAAGCAATATTCGTTTGAACGAAGCTAGATATTTGTTTCAGCTGTTGAGTTGCAAATCATTCAGTTATGGTATTTCACTAGCCTCACTGCATAAGGCCCTCAACTTACGCTCATCTCATTGAATTGCTGTTGTTGTTGTCGCTGCAGTGAGGAGATGTAGTTGTAGCGTTATCAGTTCAGTCAAAGAGCGAAACTACGACATGCATTGAGTCTAGTATTTCACTAACTTTAGAAGAGAAACGACGCATATCTTCAGTCGCAGCATTCTCCCCCTACCAAATCTCGCATTCTCAGGTCCTGATTTTGATCATCAAACCAAAATTCCATGAGATTGCTTTACAGTGATTGAACATTTATATGTCAGTGATGTTGCTTTATTTATATGCTCATGCATCCTATCATATAATATTTGAATTTTGATAAAAAGAGTCGAATAATTAGTCCTTTCAGTTTCAGGCGATAACTACATCGTCTCTTAACGAATATGTGGTGTAAAATACGGTTTTTCAAAATGCCATTACATACTCTTTCACCTATGGAAATGAAAGCATTATTTCTGTTTGATTTTATAATTGATAAAGCTCCAAAAAAGTATTTAATGGTAGGTAANTCTTCCCATTTCTGTTCAGCAAATATTTCTACGAATGCACAGTTCAAATAAGTTATTCTTTGACCTTGCGAGATCCTGCGTCAAAGTTCATGACACAAGCTTTATTCAAAGAAGTAAAAACTAAGAATTTCTCAATGGTAGCCGAAAGTAGGCTGGAATGGTCAATGACTAGGGATTTGAATGGTCTCTTGCAAGTCTTGAAATACTGAATAAGCTCGTTTTCATTAAAGAGACACAATCGCAAATTTTTTGTGTTCGAAAATCTCAAACGAGATTCTTCATGCATAAAGTAGAGACTTTGTACATGTATTTAAACACAATCGCCGAAAATTTAAAAACTCGCGACCCGAGAATTATTCTATTGTCTTTCTATTGTATTTGCGCACGTGCCGTAAAAAAGTGTGGGTACAAAACTTCATTATTTCCTTTCCTTTTACTGTTTTTCCATACTTCTAGAAGTCGTACGAAAATAGTAAATACATTTTCGGAATGTACGAAGTCTCTACTTTATGCATGAAGAATCTCGTTGAGATTTTCGAACACACAAAATTTGCGATTGTGTCTCTTTAAACTCAAGACAGGCAATTGCTGTAATGAGTGAATAGTTTGTAAGGATTGCTGCAGCTAACTTAATTGGGATAGTTAATTTAATATCAATCAAGAATTGCACTGTTACACGTGCAGAGACATCCTACTCCCTTTCTGTAATAGACCATTTTGACATTTAGAAAAAGGGTCTGGGGAGAGCAATATTTTTCTGGTAAATGGCTGCCACGGAGCTATTTCTATTTCTATTTCTAATTATTTCTGTCATTTACTCTGCCAGACACTCTGTGATTATGCTGGAATTAATCTTTATGTCAATAATATTCTTTTTAGGCACTTCGTGAACAGCAGAAATCTGATCGTGATAATCATGCTCCAAGGATGAAACAGATGAAAATGTGGAAGGTATACTTTGTCAATTCGTCGTACTAAGGGTCTGTGTTCTGTCTTCATGGGATCTGAAAGAAGGAAAGAAAGGACGACTTGTTTCCAACAGCTCACAGCTGGATAGCCGGATGATTTTCGGTCCGGCAGGCGGCTTTTCTGATCTTCATTTTTGACCAACAGTAATGTAGATTTTGAATTGCTTGCGGTTGAATCCTATTTTAAATATCCGGTCAAGCGAGGTTAAACTTGTCCCATGAACAATTAACGAAGAGCTGTTCGGAACAACTCGTCCTTTCCTTTCTTTCAAGACAACTTGTGCATGTCTAGGGATCAGTTTGAACGGTTCTGTATGGAACCATTTTGGAACTACTTTTAATTGTTCCGAATGTGACGTGATTTCATGAGACCGTTTCCGGAACTTATAGAGCTGAGAATAACCTTACAGTTTCGTGCAAGTGTGGTTCTATCTAGACTACCGGGAGACCCAACACAAACTTCGCCTAGCAAAAGTTATGCACACAAATAGTTGAAGTTGGTATCAGCGTGTGGCTAAAGAGCCCAGCTAACTTTTGAGATGTTACTAATGCATGTGTCAAGAAGCACGGGGACGACTGCATTTTAGCGGACCAGATCTATGTCATATCTCTCAGGAACGAATTTGACCAAATACCCTACTAACCCTAACTAAACCCTACCTTACCCTAACTAAACCCTAACTTACCCTAACTTACCCTAACTAACCCTAACTAACCCTAAAAACCCCTTTTCTAAAACCTAACCCTAACCCTTACCCCATGACACATAACTTGCCGATATTGAAAGCTGGTCCGCTAAAGTGCAGACTAGCCCAAGAAGCATATGATTTCAGGAAGCTAGTTATGATCTACTCTCGAATCTGGAATAAACAGGGTGGGTGGAAAATTCGATCTACATTTCGGTAATTGAACGAAACCCACAAGTTGTTTTGACGGTAAAAATAAGTTCACAGATACTATAAGAAATGAATAATACAGTTCAAGTCACATTTCAGGAAAGATGATTTCAAATGTTTCACATTTCAAGAAGCTCGAAATTAATAAACAGGGGGTCTCCCAGGGGGTCTGGAATAAAGATGTCCTGGGTAGATATTTTTCAAAAAATTAATAAACGAAGGGAGACGTTTATTCCGGACTCGAGAGTAGCTCGTGGATTTTTTTGGGGTCACCCGGTACGCAATGATGATTTATTTTCGAGGTACTTTGTTTCAATTATCTTCTTCTTGTTTTGAATTGATGCAGTGAGTAATTAAATTCTTTTTGTCGCTAGGATATGGGTTTTAGCCTGATGTGCATGTCTTGTAATGCCCAAAAGTGGCAAGATAACCTGTCGCTAACAAAATCTCGTTGTAATGATATCACAGTGACATACGATTACACCCTTGTAGATCACCCATGTATGGATGATGGCTCATTCTATACCACTCTGCTGAAAGCTAAACAAAGCTAAGAGATCTCTTGTTAATCTACGACATTAATTTATTGAGTTTCATGTATCATCGTTTCAGGACCTTGCTATCATAATGCAATGCAAGAAAGACTGCATGATAAGAGACAGCAACCAAGGGCCACAAAGAGCCGCAGCAGCAGGAATCGAGGAGGAGGACCGTCTTGTATTATCCTAATTGCACTGAAATAAGGTAAAACTTAACTATTTATTAACTGTGTGGTGAGTCGCAAAATTGCATTGAAGGAGTTAAATGGCCATGGGGCTTCGACATTACGTAACCTATATACATGATACATTTAAATTTAAAGACTGGCCGCTGAAACCGAGGCTGAAACAGCAGATGACTTAAAAGTCAACCATTAGATGTCCTTTTGCCTCTCGCCAAGGCTAAAATAGGCATAGAATGGTTGCAAAAGAAGATTAATAGATATAAGCTAAGCGCTTTAAAAAACTACGACATAAAGAAACATCAAAACGTCTCGCGCTTGAAGTTTTCGTAAGGTTCGGGTAACAAGGCCATATTTTTTAGCTTAAAGGTAATGTGTCCTTACAAGTAGCAAGGCATGTGATCAATTAATATTTCTTTTCAATCACGCATTACAGCAATTTTCTCTATTCATGTGATCAGTTTGAATAGCAACCAATCATTTGTCGAGAATTTGATGGATGTTGACAGGTTGGGTATACGCTGGCCTTATATATGGACACATTACCTTTAACTTTGAGAGGATTTTCTAATTCTTCGGAAATTTCTAAAGAAGGGGATATCGTTCATCTCCGTGAAATTTTCCTTAACATGTGCCTTTTTTAGTTCATAAAACAGTTTGCCATATATACCCTTTAACAACTGCTATTTCATCTAATCCTATGTGTATAAAAACCAGCACCTGCAGTGTTGTTTTCACTTGCATTTCTCGTGCACATGTACAGTAAGTAAGTCAATTTTAAGTATATACACAGGAAAACCAGATTAACTGTTGATTTTTNTTAATCCATTCATCTTTTTCATTTATGGAAGCCTGGCATTGTACTGAGCCTCCTATAACAACGACAGCTCATGAAGGCAGCATAGGGCTAAAATCTTTCAGATCTTTAAAAAGGTGGGTGTAAAATTCTATTGCAATTTTCTTTGAATTGAATGGCTTGAAAGGAACGTAGGGTACTTTGCTGTAAATCTGCCTTGGGAAATTTTTGATATCTTGATTATTTTCAAAATAGCAGCGTTTATATTTTTGTTGAAAGAATTCATGGAAATTTTTGAAAAAATTAAAATCATCGTAATCTTAAATTAATAGTGGAAAAATGATAAAATCTTCAAGAAAACCATAGTTTATGAAGGTCTACAATATGGTGGCAAGCAGAAATCTGTCGCTCTTCTGGTTTAGGATTTAGAAATTTAATGACGTCACAGCCTCAAATATAATAAATGCCGCCATTTTGAAAATAATCAAGATATCAAAAAATTTCCACAACAGATTTACAGGAAAGTACCCTAAGTTCCTTTCAAGGCATTTAATTCAAATAAAAATGTAATAGAATTTTACACCCACCTTTTTAAAGATTTGAGAGATTTGAGCCCCATGCTCATGAAGGGTAGATTTTCAGGCAATTTTTGTTTTGCATTAGCATGGTAATTTCGCCTTGAAAACGTTTTGGTTGATGCTCAACTGGATGGCCATTATTTTTGTAAAAGGGCGTTGCCCATGTTTTCCGAGAGTTTAGAGGGCGTGGTCACACAACATTTTCCTGGGGGCTTCGCCCCCAGACCCCTCCATTCATTCATTCGTAAACCGGTCAGAAAACAGGGCTAGATCCGCCCCTGCCACCTATATTTTCAGGTCAAATGTCTCTGACTAGCCTCACTGCATAAGGCCCTCAACTTACGCTCATCTCATTGAATTGAATTGCTGTTGTCGTTGTCGCTGCAGTGAGGCGTTATCAGTTCTTATAACTTAGTTGTAGCGTTGTCAGTTCAGTCAAAGAGCGAAACTACGGCATGCATTGAGTCTAGTCTCTGACCTCTGTTTTTTGCCTGTATCTTTGGTGGCTGCAAATCTTCCAGCTAGGGTCTAGCTTCTACAGCAGCTTTTTATGTCTATTTTGAATCTGTAGAACTTGAGGCTTGTTCTGGTCTGTATTTAATTGCCTAAGAATATCCCTTTAATTGCTCTCCTTGTTAACTTCAATAGTTTCTCGCAAGATCTTCCCATTACTGTTCAGCAAATATTTCTACGAATGCACAGTTCAAATAAGTTGTTCTTTGACCTTGCGAGATCCTGTGTCAAAGTTCATGACACAAGCTTTATTCAAAGAAGTAAAACCTAAGAATTTCTCAATGGTAGCCAAAAGTAGGCTGGAATGGTCAATGACTAGGGGCTCGTTTTCATTAACTCAAGACAGGCAATTGCTGTAATAAGTGAATAGTTGGTAAGGATTGCTGCAGGTAACTTAATTAGGATAGTTAATTTAATATCAATCAAGAATTGCACTGCTACACGTGCAGAGACAGCCTGCTCCCTTTCTGTAATTGCAGACACTCTGTGAGTATGCTGGAATTAAATCTTTATGTTAATAATATTCTTTTTAGGCACTTCGTGAACAGCAGAAATCTGATCGTGATAATCATGCTCCAAGGATGAAACAGATGAAAATGTGGAAGGTATACTTTGTCAATTCGTCGTACTAAGGGTCTGTCTTCTGTCTTCGTGGGATCTGAAAGAAAGAAAAGAAAGGACGACTTGTTTCCAACAGCTCACAGCTGGATAGCCGGATGATTTTCGGTCCGGCAGGCGGTTTTTCTGATCTTGATTTTGACCAATAGTAATTAAGATTTTGAATTGCTTGCGGTTGAGTCCTATTCTAAACATCCGGTCAAGCGAGGTTAAACTTGTCTCCTGAACAATTAATGAGGAGCTGTCCGGAACAACTCCTCCTTTCCTTTCTTTCAAGACAACTTGTGCAAGTCCAGGGATCAGTTTGAACGGTTCTGTATGGAACCATTTTGGAACTACTTTTAATTGTTCCGAATGTGACGTGATTTCATGAGACCGGTTCCGGAACTTATAGATCTGCTCGAATCTGAAATAAAAAAGGGGTCCGGAATTAACCGGGTGGGTGGAAAATTCGATCTACAGTTCGGTAATTGAACGAAACCCACAAGTTGTTTCGACGGTAAAAATAAGTTCACAGAAACTTTAAGAAATGAAAAATACAGTTCAAGTCACATTTCAGGAAAGATGATTTCAAATGTTTCACATTTCAAGAAGCTCGGAATTATTAAACAGGGGGTCTGGAATAAGGACGTCTTGGGTAGATATTTTTCAAAAAATTAATAAGCGAGGGAGACGTTTATTCCGGACTCGAGAGTATCTCGTGGATTTCTTTTGGGTAACCCGGTACGTGATGATGATTTCTTTTCGAGGTACTTTGTTGCAATTATCTTCTCCTTGTTTTGAATTGATGCAGTGAATAATTAAATTCTTTTTGTCGCTAGGATATGGGTTTTAGCCTGATGTGCATGTCTTGTAGTGCCCAAAAGTGGCAAGATAACCTGTAGCTAACAAAATCTCATTGTACTGATATCACAGTGACATACGATTACATCTTTGGATACCCTGTCGCTAACAAAATCTCGTTGTAATGATATCACAGTGACATACGATTACATCTTTGTATATCACCCATGTATGGATGATGGCTCATTCTATACCACTCTGCTGAAAGCTAAACAAAGCTAAGAGATCTCTTGTTAATCTACGACAGTGATTTATTGAGTTTCATATATCATCGTTTTAGGACCTTGCTATCATAATGCAATGCAAGAAAGACTGCATGATAAGAGACAGCAACCAAGGGCCACAAAGAGCCGCAGCAGCAGGAATCGAGGAGGAGGACCGTCTTGTATTATCCTAATTGCACTGAAATAAGGTAAAACGTAACTATTTATTAACTGTGTGGTGAGTCGCAAAATTGCATTGAAGGAGTTAAATGGCCATGGGGCTTCGACATTACGTAGCCTAAATACATGATACATTTAAATTTAAAGACTGGCCGCTGAAACCGAGGCTGAAACAGCAGCCGACTTAAAGGTCAACCATTAGATGTCCTTTTGCCTCTCGTCAAGGCTAAAATAGGCATAGAATGGTTGCAAAAGAAAATTAATAGATATAAGCTAAGCGCTTTAAAAAAATACGACAATTTACAACGACATAAAGAAACATCAAAACGTCTCGCGCTTGAAGTTTTCGTAAGGTTTGGGTAACAAGGCCATATTTTTTAGCTTAAAGGTAATGTGTCCATACAAGTAGGCCTCCCAGAGCAAGGCATGTGATCAATTAATATTTCTTTTCAATCACGCAGTTTGGATAGCAACCAATCATTTGTCGAGAATTTGATGGATGTTGAAAGGTTGGGTATACGCTGGCCTTATATATGGACACATTACCTTTAACTTTGAGAGGATTTTCTAATTCTTCGGAAATTTCTAAAGAAGGGGATATCGTTCATCTCCGTGAAATTTTCCTTAACATGTGCCTTCTTTAGTTCATAGAACTGTTTGCCATATATACCCTTTAACAACTGCTATTTCATCTAATCCTATGTGTATAAAAACCAGCACCTGCAGTGTTGTTTTCACTTGCATTTCTCGTGCACATGTACAGTAAGTAAGTCAATTGTAAGTATATATCACAGATTACATATTAGAAAATGGGCTCCTCGAAGATTGTTATTAATATTCTATTTGAGATTTAGACCGTTATCAATTATATTTCTTCTTGTTTCCGCATTCTTGTGGGAAAATCTGTTCCGTCTGCTCTTTCAAAATATATTTTTTGATATGGGATGACCTGACTAATAGTCAAATTGGCTGAAGAATCACAGCAGCAAAGCATTTGATCCTTGTTTATCAAAGTGTCGAAAGGATTAACTTTAAGCTAATGTTAATTTTTAAAACAACTGCCCATAACTGCTGCACTGCATAATTATATGAGTTCATCCTTGTCCAAGTTATTCACCTAAAATATTTGTGGATCGGACTCACTTTGTAAATCAAAACTTTCTTGCAATTTTCTAACTGCCACACCCATCGCTTTGGCAAGTAACAAAAGACCACGCCAAAGATTTCTCCCAGCTGTGGACTTGTACAAATTTTTATTTTAGGCACTGAAGTAGGGAAATAATTGATTGATTGATTGATTGATTGGTTTATTGATTGATTGATTGATTGATTGATTTATTTATTTGATTTATTTAAGGAGGGTTGCCCTTCAGCAGAAGCTGTTTTTCAAGGGGCCCTCCAATAAAAACATTAATTACAAGATACAAAATAAAACTAATCTAAGCCTAATTACAATAAAAACCATAATGTTAAAACCTATTTACAATAATTTATAATTTAATGCTTTGAAAGAAATATTTAAAACTGAAAAACAAATCTCTGACAGGGGCAGACCCCGCAGCGCCAGAAACTGCCGCCCCCGCCCGACACGCCAACCCAAAGCGACCAGCAGTCGTCGAACGTCAAATTTTGGGAAGATGCTGTTGGTCGAACGTCTTTGACATATTTCAGATCCTGTTACCATTTTCCTAGGAAAACCACTATATTCAGTTGCCATTGGATGATATTCAGATGTGATGCCGAGATCCAATTTGGTCAAGTTATTCAGCCAGATGGTTGGATGGTTGTGGTTGAAGATCAGGCCAGATATTCAACTCCTAAGTAAACTTCGATTACGCCTTGCCTTGCCCTTAAAATTTTCTTAACAAGCCATATTAGATAATTTTTGGATGTGTTACTTAGATAGACCTATTCGAAGATACTGTTATTAATCCCTGTTGAATGTCGAGGGTCATTGACCTAAATCCCAAAGCCATTCCTATTCCAGTTATTTTCTTACCGTTGAAAGTTGTTCCTTCAGTTGCCATATTGAATGACTTTTGGATGAGATGATGAAGTAGGATTTGCTTGAGGTACTCAGATAAGTCGTTTGCTAGGACAGCTGTTCTCGTACGTGAGTTTCCTGACTCCAAAGGCCGTTCCTATTCCATTGATCTGGCATTCTTTGGAGGTCTGATTTCTTCAGTTCCCCCATCGGTCGAATTTTAAGGCCGAGCTAGCGGGTGTGCTAAAAGCTCTTTGAGTGTTCGACAGGCCGTAGAAAGTCAGCTTTAGCCTCAATCTTAGCTTTGGGGAAATTATTCAGATTCGTGAAGATGGTTCTGGTCAGAAGATAATTACCTAACTCCCAAATCCAATTCCTATTCCAGTGTTTCGCTCTACATTTGAAACATGTTTTCTTCAGTTGCCATCTTGGATGATGTTAGTTGAGATTGAGAAACCAAACTTAGCCTTAAAGGGGACCTGAAGCGAAAATTTTTATTTGTAAAAGGAAATGACTGACTGGTTTGATTAGTGATACCGTTTAGGGTTTTATGATATTTTATTTCGTTTCAGAGATATTCGCTGATTTGTATTTTAAAGTTCTGACGTCATTTTGTTTGCATATTTACAAGGAAAGTATAGGCAGCGAGTAGAAAAAATGGCGACAATGACTATGTTTGCAATTAAACCTGCTGCTGAAGCATATTAGAGCGACAAAACACGCCTAGAAATGTCATAGATCTCATGAAAAGAATGTCCAGTGTCAAATCTTTGGGTTTTGGGCTTTTTTATAAGAAATGTTGTTGATATCAATTGCATTTGTGCCTTTTTGCAAACAAAATGACGTCATCAGCTCCAACCATAAAATTGGTAATAATTCCAAAACAAAACATGATATGGAAAAACTGAAAACGGCATTCTTCGTTGTTCAACTAGGCTATTGGCTTTTGCAAATAAAAAATTTCACTTCAGGTCACCTTTAATAGGCCTTAATAAAGACTTTGGGTTAACACTGATCCTTTACGGCAGAATGGCAGGAAATTCGACATACTACAATTCGATTCTGGTTAAGGCCTCATAGTGTTTCACTGTCTTCTGAGGGTGCAAAGGACCTGTGTCAACCAAGAGTCTTTAATCTCAGTGAAAATACTCAGGTACCTGAACATTGCTCTGGTCAGTCGCCAATTACCTTACTTCTAACTCCATTCCCATTCCATTAATTCTCCCACCGTTCGTAAAGTTTCTTCAGTTGCCATCGTGGATGATTTAAGATAACTAATTATTTTACAATCTAGCATCAGCTATTCAGATACACTGGTTAGATGGCTTCGGCCAATTGTCATTACCTTACTCCTAACCTCCATTCCAATTCCATTATTTCGCCCTCATTTTGAAGCATTTTTCCTTCAGTTGCCATCTTGGATGATTTAAGATAACTAATTATGTTACAATCTAGCATCAGCTATTCAGACACACTGGTTAGATGGCTTCGGCCAATTGTCATTACCTTACTCCTAACCTCCATTCCAATTCCATTATTTCGCCCTCATTTTGAAGCATTTTTCCTTCAGTTGCCATCTTGGATGATTTAAGATAACTAATTATGTTACAATCTAGCATCAGCTATTCAGACACACTGGTTAGATGGCTTCGGCCAATTGTCATTACCTTACTCCTAACCTCCATTCCAATTCCATTATTTCGCCCTCATTTTGAAGCATTTTTCCTTCAGTTGCTATCTTGGATGATTTAAGATAACTAATTATGTTACAATCTAGCATCAGCTATTCAGACACACTGGTTAGATGGCTTCGGCCAATTGTCATTACCTTACTCCTAACCTCCATTCCAATTCCATTATTTCGCCCTCATTTTGAAGCATTTTTCCTTCAGTTGCTATCTTGGATGATTTAAGATAACTAATTATGTTACAATCTAGCATCAGCTATTCAGACACACTGGTTAGATGGCTTCGGCCAATTGTCATTACCTTACTCCTAACCTCCATTCCAATTCCATTATTTCGCCCTCATTTTGAAGCATTTTTCCTTCAGTTGC